>OZ030394.1:28865941-29013441 GCA_964023965.1 Melinopterus prodromus | reverse complement strand
AATTGGGGGAAAAATGTAATAAATTTTTTTATTTGCTAATTTTGACAAATTTATACCAGGTGAACCCATCGTCCTAGAAACCTCAAAATGGTCTCATAGTAAACCTTAATTTTTGCACTTTTACCTGAAATCCCAAAAGTTTTTGAAGTATTTACAGCGATTCTTGTGGAGTGCGAGCGGCTCCCTGAAAGAGACGTAAAGAAAGGCAATAACCTGACTGGATATACAAAATTCAAACTCAGATTCTGCGCAAATAAATCAATCGAATACGCCTATTCGCATTCCATAAACAAATAAGTTATCATTACTACCCTATATTCCACTGCTTTTTTTTCGAAAATTTTGTTATTTAAGGCCATGCGCTTGCGAATTACCTTTAAAACAAGTAATAGATCCATCAACAACAATCAGTACAAAAAAATATGGGGTTGCCATTTAAAGAAGTGCCGATGACGTCATACGTCAAAAACAATACAATTTTCATTTAACATAATATGTAGGGTGAGCAATTTGAATTGATTAATAAGGTGCGCGAGTTACGTGCCCAGTAAACAATTATATTTCGCTCTATCATTAACATACGAGTCGTCAAAATCATATAATATAATATATTTTATGTAACGTATTCATATTTATGGGGTGCTCAATATGTATTATTTTAATGCACAAGTTATCCGTTGTAGGGCAGAATATGTAATTTTGTATGCAACACATTTATATTTTTGAATGCACAATATTTACTATTTTAATGCTCAAAGTATTTATTTTATTGTACTTATGTATTTAAATAAAGCACGCCCAAATCGCACCCATATACACATAGCATATTATAGCAAAACAATTTTCTTAAAATGCTGGCATTTCAGAGCTATTTCTGCGAATTCTACTGAGTATTCAGTTAGCTCTGAGGTAGCGAGCAACATAGTTCACGAGACGTCAGCATTTACGAATCTTGACACACGGTATAACACGGAAGCAATTTATTTTCTAAAAATCATTAACTTTTCTATCAATAGACAAAGCAATTTATTATCTAAATACCATTAACTTATTATCAATAGACAAAATACAGTTTTAACAAAAGTTTAAATATTTTTGTTTAGCTTACCCAATTCTAAAACCTCACATTGATATTAGAAAAACGAAATACAGTAATCAATATTTTGTTTATAGATAATTTACGTATTTATGTTATAAATGTAACTACGCAGTACGCATATAGACATATAAACTTAGACGTTGATTTGGGCTTATAATATGAAAAACTTATCGTACGAGCGGATGAGATCTATGCAACGCAGTACTGGAATCAGTTGGTGATGTAATCTTTTAGCGTATTGGATGTGGTAAACATCGATATCGTGTAATCTATTAAAATCTGACCGGACAGTGGGTTTTCCATTTGCCTGATTAATTTCAGCAACATGGGACCGATGAAGTTCCTATTACACGTGATGACTGAATTGTTCCACGATTGTTAGCGTTTCATCGCTCAATCACATCCGACAACTCAATTTTCATTATTGTTTGCAACACGGTTACACTAAAGAAAAACGGTTTTATAGTTCAATATTATGAACAGTCCTAAATATCGTAGTACGCTCGCTTTCATAAATTTCAAAACTGTACCAAAAGACAATCAGGTATTAAATTAACGAAAAAAATGTATCGTATTGCGTCACAGGTTGCAGGGTTGTTTCAGCATTCAGAGTAGGCGTCTCAACACAGCCACAAAGTTGGCTTACGACCGGTAGAGAAACATGTATGCAACACAATCGTCTCATTGGTTTGCTGTCAATTAGACAAATCCATCACGCAGAATTAACATTTTTAGAGACTATCAAAACCTGCACTCGCAAACTTGCGCTACATTAATCAGACGATAAATTGAAAATATCAAAATCAAACAAAATATCAAAATTAAACATTTCAAATTGCTAGAGGCATTATGTGCGTTCTGTGGTTTTATTCACATGTGTGACGTACTACTTTGTGCGACGCGGCATCCGTATTAGCTTGCGCGTGTATTGTTGTGTTTTTAGTTACTTCCCAGTTCCCAGTGGTTCCCGGTCTTATTGTAGGTTATGAAATAATAAATATTTTAATTTTTTTTATAAAAAGTTTTAAAAAAACACCTATAGTATCAAAATATAAAATTTACTAAAAAATCGTTCTTCTAAAATTGCTTTTCTTCTATTTCCAACGACCTTAGTAGATATTTTAGATGTATTTTGAATTGCATATCGAAATGTAGTTTTTTAGTTGCCGCTGTACCTAGTTTGAACAATTTCTAAGCTAATTTTAATTTATGCAACATGAAATCAACATAACCTAATTTTTTTTATGAAAAGTTATCTACACCGTTTATCGTTATCTTCCGTTACTGTTATAACAATTTAACTGATTAGCGATTAAAGAAGTTAACTTTCTGATTAACTTTGCCCAGCTTTGAGAAATGGAATAAAACCACAATTTGTTTCCTTGTATTGTGAGTTACTTGTTCTTGTCGCTTTGAAACAATAGCCTCTTTTATATGAACCATCGACTCTGCTAAGCTATTGCATTATTCTCTTCAACTAAACATCCACATTAACATTACTCTTAGTTTCGTGGGTATGCCATTGTTTTAAGTTCTCCATGGTATGTAATTTTACTAAGTATAATTTATTGTAATAAACTACTTCACCGGACTTTGACTTTGGTGTCAATTTTATGTGCATGTTACCGCTGACGTAAGTTTTTATTACAGTAGCCGTTACTAGTTTACAGTATTGCCCGGACTCTATTGTAATCTACTACTACAATTATTGTAATAGTTGCGACCCCGATAATTGTGTATGCCAAGGCGTGATATCCTGAAAAAAAAAAACAGTAATAGAATATTATATATTAATATTATATATCTGCAAAAGGTACAATCCTCTGAGACCACTCTATTTGGACAAACGTATGGCAATAATTTGCATATGTTCGTATAATCTGTTCTTGAAAATTAGCGCAACATGTGGACAGTTTACTTCACTCATTATAAATCACCATACACGAGTGTAAATGAATAACTATCACAAATTTCTAGGATATACAAAAAAGTCACCGTTTGGAAGCTTAAGTGTTAAAGAGAGCCGAAAGACGAAAAGTAATTTATTTTGAAGAGAAACTTTTTACGGAGAGTAAAGTTAGTATCTAGCGGAACGATATAAACAAACGCACGGTTTCTGATGTAACGAATGCGGTATATCAGCGGCGCTCGTAGCGCATCAATTTGCGATCCCAGGTAATGCTGCTCAAGATGGTACAATCGTTTAAAATATTTTTTGTTGTTGTGGAATTATAGCAATCAAATAGCAACATGACGGATAGTAATTTAAATGTGTATCTGACATAATTATAGGTTTGTAGTGAAGATGCTTGTTATGAAATAAATCTCTCTTAATACCGTCTTCTAACTGCAGTGTAAATAGATTGTGTGAGCAGTCTAACTGTTTTTCTTCCTCAATTGTTCAATGGTAAAAGGCGATCAACCATCAACCGTTAACTGAAGCAGTTGAATACTGAAGTGGTGCTTTAATAAATGCTTTGAATATTACATTTTCTAGTTTTAGCGATTTTAGATTAAAAAAAAGCTTCTTACATTTTGAATTTTTTGTTGTACCAGTGGCGGCTTCTGCAGGGAAGGCAATGGAGCACTGCTCCTGATAAAATTCTTCTAGTAGATACATTAATTATAAATACCTAATTTGTATGGTTTTCTGATCTGTTTTATAACAAATAGTAAGTTTGTTAACAGAAAACGCATGTTTTGTAGAAGTAACAATAGATGTTAATACTCCGTCAGAGACTCAGCGTCAAGTTCGAAAGTAGCAAGCCGGGGCTTCTCGCACATTTCCCCACAACGCCTATTGGCCGGGTGCGCAATACAAGCGCCTCTACAGGTGTAGGCGGTAGTATTAGGCCCACGAGGCGTAAATGGTGCAGATTGCTAATAAATGTTACAGTTATCTGTACTGCATAAGTCGTCCGATCAAATTTATATCGTTTATTTCAATATTGCACTTGTTAATATTTCTTCCTGTATTAGTACAGTTGATAACGCAACACTTATTGTCTCCCATTATGATTGTTTATACCAACGATATGTTATTAGTTCTGACGGATTGGATCACAACATAATGCGCCGTGAACTACTGCACATAGTGTAGGCATTTTAGTTAGGTATTTCTCCGCTACGGGCGCTTAGGTCGTTTTCCCTCCACGGTGTATGCCCTCCAGTCCCCTCCACGGTGTATGCACAGGGCGAATAGCGGATTCGAGAGAGACGGTGCACACTGCACAGTGGTCTGAAATCGCGAAAATTTGGCCAAAATTCTTAAACTTGGTATGTAAGGGGTTTTGAGGTCGCTGGTTACGAATCTGAAATCGAAATTTCCGAAAACAAAATGGCGGATCCAGTATCGTGGACGACTACATTAAAACATGTTTTGATTTCCATGAAACGTGGCCTTGGGGGTTTTTCAGGTAGCTGGTTATACGACTTTAAATTAATGAAATCGAAAGGCCAATATAATATGGCGGACGACAGCGTTAGAATGTGTTTTGATTTAATTCAAACGTGGCCTTTTGAGGGATTTCGATGTCCCTGATTATGAGTCCGAACTACAAATTTCCGAAAACAAAATGTCGGACGCAATATGGCGGGCGAGTACATCAAAACATGTTTAGATTTACTTGAAACGTGACCAGTTTGTGGGTTTTGAGCTGATATTTAGTGAAATAACCTGCTGCCTTTGATATAGGATGCCAAAAAAATAATTTTGGCTAACAATTTGGTACTTTTATACCATAGTACAATGGTGAGCGCCGCGCATGTGCACTAAACTCCATGCATAATTTAATATAATTTATAAGTTTAGAAAGCGAGTATTTGTTAATAATTCGTTACTTTTCGGCCAGCGTGGTGTAGAGAGAATAATATAAAGTAATTATCTTTAGTTTGATGCATTGCTGGTAAGTGTGTATAAATAAATAACAGTCAAAAACTTAGTTAAAAGTTGGCGCGTATTGCGGTTAAACGCAATGATACTAATTTCTCAGAAAACTAGTAATATGAGTGGGATTCGTACATAAAGAGAGTAATTATAAATATATCCTACAATAAGTGCAAACTAGTGCAAATAATTTTTGGATATCTAACCAAAGGTTAATTCGATTACTATTTTTCATTAATATTTACAAAAATATATGAAATACATACCTTTAGTAGGATACTCCAACATATCGCTTTTCGTTATGTAGCGCTTATATAAGCAAATAATATACGCAGTATTCGATTTTTGCTAAGCGCGTTTAAAATAATCAATAGTGGTAGCACCACACTATGCGCCATTTTAGTTTATTACCATAACTGCATGACTGCGCTGTAGGGATGTTCAATTTCGATAATTAATTATTCAGGAAATTACCGTTGAAATTAAAATTATTTCTTTCAAATATTAAATTACAATGAAACCAAAATTCAAAATAGTAAATTATATTTTCTTAAATTACCGGATAATTCAAAAAGATAAATTACCGATGACAGTAACTTGTGTTACCAAAACTGTATATAGGTACAACTGTAAAAGTCATTAGTTTAGCTTCATTTAGTTTCATTAGAGTTCAGTTTGAACGTCTGGTTCAGGCGGTCGTGGTTTATTATTCGCCGTATTGACCGACTTAAACTTTTGCGGCCATTGAAAAAAAATCTGATGTGGCCAGCACATGACTTTATCATAGAATATATAAAATTAATAGTTTAGCTGCATGAGAATCTATTTGATCTGCATTAAAATATAACTAGTTAGCCAGGATTTGACAGATAAATAAATAATTAAATAAATAAATAATTCCTTTATAACATAAAATAATATTAAATGCAACAAAATAATATTTATATTTAGGGCGGAGATCAGCACACTTGTTTCCAAATTGCCTTGCTCTTCCACTCAAGCCCTTACGCAAACTAGAACTAAGACATAATTGTACCAATCATATAACAATAATTCCGAGAACTTATCAAAACAAAAACAAGCAAAAAAATACTCTAGTGTCTAATTACACGTAATTGCAGCAAATCCAAGTCAACAAAATATCGCACATGCCCATAAAGAATAAAAATTAAAACAGCCTGCGATGTGCGCTGAATGCCTAAAGTCCCCATGTTGAGCAAACAGACAACACGTCATCTTTCCCCCAAAACTGTTAACGATAATTTTTTCATATCTCCCCTGAGACCATTGTATATGTGACTGACCTGGTAAGAGAATAACCGTTTATACAGCTCAGCGCGATGGGAGCAAACAACCCCCTGAATCTTAAATTAAGGTTATGGACATCCGTGCTACGACATTCGATACATGATCATACTTACTCAAACCAAAAACAAACAGAACACATGCATTTTGGACACGCTGAACACGCTGCCTATCCGACGCCGACAGCCAAGGACCGTACACGGTATCACAATATGAGATCTTTTTACTATTGACAGTAGATATAGTGAGATATTGTCAAAACATCAGCATTTGACACTACCGGTACTGTCATTGGCCTGAAAATATTTGAAAAATCCTGGCTCACTATATAGTATTATATCAATGCAGATGCGACCGATCTCGATCACATAGAATTTGCTCTTGCAGCTAAATTATTAATTTTACCAAAAAATGTCGCAGACATAAATTATTCACAATTTCCTCTACTTTAATTTATTATTTAACTATTTTGAGGAAATTACAGAAATTTTTGTTTCGGCATGATTATATTATAATACTTCATCATACTGCGTATGATAAAGTAAAAAAAAAACGTAAAAAGGCAGGAAGGTATAAAGTGTGCGTTGTGTGACGTAACGTATCACGCATCAAAATACGTTTCGGTAGAAGACTTTGTGCCTTTGCGACCAAAAATAAATTTATTTGCGGTTTCGGTGACTTCAGTGCGAACAATAAAAAGACTAGCTCTAAAGTTGCTTTACCTGAGGTATTTGATTTGGTACATGCGTTGAAGCATTGGCTTGAGAGCCAGAGTTAGATGGTACAAACTACAAAGACATGAGTATTCCCTAGAGAATCTTCAATCAACGGTTCTGGAGAAGGAGTCTACAGTGAAGGTTGGGAATAAGGAGAGGAAGTGCAGAAGGTCAGCGACAGGACGATTCTTATGCTGATAAGCTGAAAGGAGCGCATAATGCAAATAATGGGCCGGTGATAATTAAGCCGAAATATGCTAAGAAGGGTTGCGCGGATCCGGCCAAGCTCTTAAAGGGTAACTCAATGCGATGAACTCGGCTGTATCCTCAATGAAAAATGAGTTGTTGAAACGAGAAGCCATTGAACAGCTCGGAGAGGACTTTGACGTGAAAATTTCGAATCTGAAGCTGCTAATAATGAAACTGGTTGCCCTTATTGAGAACTTAAGCAATGAGAAGATAGAGAGATATGATGATGAGAAGATAGTTGAGTACCTAAAATCTAAAAACGATTTCGTAGGGAATGAAGCTACCATTAGGGTATTGCACGTCGGTAAGAAGGCGAAAAAGTTCATTATTGCAGAGGTTGACGGCAAAACTTTTATAGTGAAATAATGACAGACGGTCGAGTAACTATCTATTATACTGCCCTCCAATGCTGCCGTCCAATGGTAAAGTGCCGTATGTAGTACATGAACGGTAGTTACGAGATATTTGCAGTTTTCTATTAAGTATTAATTTCAAACAAATATGCATTACTTACTTACACATAATTTGTTATTATTGTAGGTTAAACTAAACTGCTTATAATTAACAACACAAATAGATTTTATACAGAAATAAAAAAAATCTGATGTGGCCAGGCACATGACTTTATCATACAATATATAAAATTAATAGTTTAGCTGCATGAGAATCTACCATCCGTACAAACATACTACTTGGTAGGTAATGGTAGCTAATGGCGGTGGTAGAATACGAAATTAGAGTATTTCTTACATATCGTGATAATGACACATATTAGTTTGCATGTACATAAACATGAGTCACTAGCATTTTTCTATTGGAAATACTATAATGGCGTCTGCTACCACTGCCATTATCACTAATGAAAACGCACCTTAAAAAGCTAATTCAAATTCTGACAGATTTATATTTGTTCATGACAGATCCCTGCCAACATACTAAAATAAAACTACACTCATCGCTATACTTTATTTATAATTTTCTCAACTTATTGTTTTTAGAATTAGATATAAAGACGGGTTGATATTTCTTATTAACAAACAATCAAATTGGTGACCTTATTTTATTTGAAATTTGTATTGTGTACTTTGCTGCACTAGAGCGGCACCGTTCCATAGCGGTTCTCCAACCTCTGATCCCTCTGATCACCTCTGATGAAATCAGCTGTTTTCGAGTGTGACAGCACAAAAAATATTTGTCAAAATCCTGGCTGCTATTTAGTTTCATATCAATGCAGATGCGACCGATCTCGATCAAATAGAATTTGCTCTTGTAGCTAAACTATTAATTTTACAAAAAAAAAGTCATAGGCATAAATTATTCAAAATTTCCTCTACTTTAATTTATTATTTAACTATTTTGACGAAATTACAGAAATGGCGGCTCTTTTGCAAAATCCTTGTTTTCAAGGGCTTAGAATAAACTACCAGTTCCTCTGGACCCTTTTGAACCAAAAGCTTTTCAGCTCTAAGTTTGGTCATAAAACTTCTAAATATGAACTTTCGTCCCGATACCTTTAGTAGTTTCTCCGGAATCGTCGCCACAAAAATCGTTTACACACATACATACACACAGACACACACACACACACAGACATTTTTTTGTACCTTGGTCAAAAATGTTCAGGGGACCCATAAAGACGTATTTCCGCTAAAATCTCAATTTTTACTTTATCATACGCAGTATGGTAAAGTATTGTAATCATGCCGAAAAAAAAAATTGAGATTTTAGCGGAAATAGGTCTTTTTGGGTCCCCTGAACATTTTTGACCAAGGTACAAAAAAATGTCTGTGTGTGTGTGTGTGTGTATGTATGTCTGTGTGTGTGTAAACGATTTTTGTGGCGACGATTCCGGAAAAACTACTAAAGGTATCGGGACGAAAGTTCATATTTAGAAGTTTTATGACCAAACTTAGAGCTGAAAAGCTTTTGGTTCAAAATGGTCCAAACGAACTGGCTATTTACTCTTAGCATTTTTCAACGATTTTGCAAATGACCCGCCATTTCTGTAATTTCATCAAAATAAATAAATAATAAATTAAAGTAGAGGAAATTTTGTATAATTTACGTCTATAACATTTTTTGGTAAAATTAATAGTTTAGCTGCAGGAGCAAATTCTATTTGATCGAGATCGGTCGCATCTGCATTGATATGAAACTGCATAGTAGCCAGGATTTTGACAAATATGTTTTTGTGCTGTCACACTCGTAAACAGCTGATTTCATCAGAGGTTGGAGAACCGCTATGGAACGTTGCCGCTCTAGTGCGGCAAATTACAAAATACAAATTTCAAATAAAATAAGATCACCAATTTGATTGATTGTTGATAAGAAATATCAACCCATCTTTATATCTAATTCTAAAAACGATAAATTGAGAAAATTGTAAATAAAGTATAGCCATGACTGTAGTTTTATTGTAGTATGTTTGACTCAGCGTTTTAAACTTGACGTTTCGTAGCAGTGGTACCAACCTAACATTTCCTATACAGAAATATTACCATTTTTTATTTCTTTTTTAATACACATTTCTCAAAAAGCAGCACAATAAACGTTGATGTCACTCCTGCCAAAAACTAGATAGCGCGACTCGCTCACATGCGACGGCGACACTCAGCCTTCGGTGACGCGCCACATCATATCGCTATTCCGTACTTTCGGCACTTGTGACATAAATTATTATTCTAATGACATAGTGTAGGTAGGTCAAATACTGATGCTTTGACAATACCTACGATTTATCTCAAGAAAATGGATTCTCACGCAGCTAAACTATTAATTTTATATATTGTATGATAAAGTCATGTGCCTGGCCACATCAGATTTTTTTTTTTCGGCACGATTACAATACCTTACATACTGCGTATGATAAAGTAAAAAATATAGCGAATAAATGTAGATGCCGCGTTCTTCCCTAGTATAGACCAATGTAAACATTCATAATATCCAACGGTAAAACGCCGTATCTATTTTCAAAAATGCACTGTGTTTTCTGCAAAAAGTCATACCCTTTTTACATTTTAAGTATTTACTAATGTTAACTAATAATGCATATTTTTTACTTTATCATACGCAGTATGATGAAGTATTGTAATCGTGCCGAAAAAAAAATTGAGATTTTAGCGGAAATAGGTCTTTTTGGGTCCCCTGAATATTTTTGACCAAGCTACAAAAAAATGTCTGTGTGTGTGTGTGTGTGTGTGTGTGTGTGTGTGTGTGTGTGTGTGTGTGTGTGTGTGTGTGTGTGTGTGTGTGTGTGTGTGTGTGTGTGTGTGTGTGTGTGTGTGTGTGTGTGTGTGTGTGTGTGTGTGTGTGTGTGTGTGTGTGTGTGTGTGTGTGTGTGTGTGTGTGTGTGTGTGTGTGTGTGTGTGTGTGTGTGTGTGTGTGTGTGTGTGTGTGTGTGTGTGTGTGTGTGTGTGTGTGTGTGTGTGTGTGTGTGTGTGTGTGTGTGTGTGTGTGTGTGTGTGTGTGTGTGTGTGTGTGTGTGTGTGTGTGTGTGTGTGTGTGTGTGTGTGTGTGTGTGTGTGTGTGTGTGTGTGTGTGTGTGTGTGTGTGTGTGTGTGTGTGTGTGTGTGTGTGTGTGTGTGTGTGTGTGTGTGTGTGTGTGTGTGTGTGTGTGTGTGTGTGTGTGTGTGTGTGTGTGTGTGTGTGTGTGTGTGTGTGTGTGTGTGTGTGTGTGTGTGTGTGTGTGTGTGTGTGTGTGTGTGTGTGTGTGTGTGTGTGTGTATGTGCGTGTGTGTGTGCGTATGTGTGTACTCGATTTTGTGGCGACGATTCCGGAGAAACTACTAAAGGTATCAAGACGAAAGTTCATATTTAGAAGTTTTATGACTAAACTTAGAGCTGAAAAGCTTTTGGTTCAAAAGGGTCCAAAGGAACTGGCAGTTTCCTCTAAGCATTTTTCAAGGATTTAGCAAATGAGCTGCTATTTCTGTAATTTTGTCAAAATAGTTAAATAATAAATTAAAGTAGAGGAAATTTTGAATAATTTATGCTTATGATATTTTTTGGTAAAATTAATAGTTTAGCTTTAAGAGCAAATTCTATTTGATCGAGATCGGTCGCATCTGCATTGATATGAAACTTCAAAGTAGCATGGATTTGACAAATATTTTTTTGTGCTGTCACCACAAAAATGTCTATGGCTGTCACACTCGAAAACAGCTGATTTCATAGAGGTTGGAGAACCGCTATGGAACGTTCCCGCTCTAGTGCGACAAAGTAGAAAATACAAAATTCAAATAAAATAAGATCGCCAATTTGATTGTTTGTTGATAAAAAATATCAACCCGTTGTTATCTAATTGTAAAAACGGTAAATTGAGAAAATTGTAAATAAAGTATAGCGATGAGTATAGTTACGTTTTAGTATGTTGGCTCGGATGTGACATCTACAGTGTCATGAACGAATATAAATCTGTCAGAATTTGAATTAGCTTTTTAAACTTGACGTTTCGTAGAAGTGGTATCAACCTAACATTTCCTATCCAGAAATAAAACCATTTTTTTTTTTTTAAATACGTATTTCTCAAAAAGCAACACAAAAAACGTTGATGTCACTCCTGCCGAAAACTACATAGCGCGACTCGCTCACATGCGACGGCGACGCTCCGTCATCGGTGACGCGCCGCATCACCGCTCGTCGCGCTATTCCGTACTTTCGGCACGGATAAATAACTATTATTCTGGTGACAGTAGGTAGTGTCAAATGTTGATGCTTTGACAATACCTACTATTGATAGTATTGACTATCAATATATCTGTGAAATCCTGGCTAACTAATTTAATTTTAATGTTGACACGATTTATCTGAATCAAATAGATTCTCATGCAGCTAAACTATTAATTTTATATTTTGTATGATAAAGTCATGTGCCTGGCCAGATCAGATTTTTATTTTTTAGATTACTGAGCAATACTCAAAAATTTTCGGCAAGGGTACCTACCTTGTATTTTGAACGCAAATTGTTAAGTAATAAAAAGTTTAAATTTTTAAGTATATTATCCATATTATAGTAAATATATACATTTAAATGCATGAAATGCATTAAATATACTATACCCTTGAAATATATTTTATAACTAATCAAAATAGTAACAACAACTTATATACATAAATAACAGCAATTTAACTCAACAACACACTTGAATAAACTGTAGATATGACTGGAGAAATTTACATTTGGTCAAATTACCATGTTCTTTTCTTCTTTCTTTTAGACTGCGGATTCACTTCATTTGTGGTTTAATAAATTTGTTCTGCCAAATTGCTCCAAAACAGTTTCCTGTTTTCTGGAACTATTCTTCTTATTTTTTAAATATTTTCCTTTTTTCTTTTTGGGAAATCCTTTTTGGCGTTGTTTTCATCGATGGACACAATCTCAAATAGGTTTTAGACGGACAATATCGGTTAAACGAGGTCGATCTGGGCTTTTTATTTTATTGCGCCCGCATAATCAGCCCAGTTCAAAAAGTCTGAACAATCCATTTCTGTGATATTCACTTTTTTCTTGCTTTCGTTCGTATGTTAATCGTATGTTACCCTGATTGTTTAGTCAACACAAAATGAGAACTGTCAAAAACAACAAGATGGTTACTAGGCTACAACGCGGCATGTGCGAATACAATGGTAAAACGCCGTATGTACAATGCAGTTGCCGTATTTTACCGTAATCTATTGCACTTGCCGCGTTTTAGCGTCGTATTATATCACAAAAAGTACACATACGGCAAAACGTGTTTTAAAATTTATCGAATGTAAGGCCCTTTTGGTACTTTCTTATAATAAATATGAGAAAATATACCTTTTAGAGTACAAAAATAACAATAGCTCATTTTTGCATTTTTTGTACATACGGCACTTTACCTTTGGATGGCAGTATACGTGTTGGGCGTTTGAGGCTATCGATTTGTTGAGATTCTACAACTGTTGTGGGTACAATCATATAGCCGATGACTGCAAAATTAATTACGGCAAGTATTTTTTTACAAGTGAGCCAGACTGATCAATAAACGGGCGGCCTCAATATGAATCTGTTGACAGTGCACGGCGTACTATACAATAATGTACAATAACGAATGATTACTCACTCACCCAATTAGTTACTGATCCTACGCGTGTTACCGCGAACTCTGAAACTCTAATCGACTTAATCCTTATAACAATGACATTAAAAACGTGGAGAGAGACGTGATACCATGTGACATTTCCGACCATCATGCGATCTCTTCTCGCATCGCCTACGGGCCCGCTCTTCCGGGTGCACCTTTCTTAGCGGTGAGTAGCTCATGGAACATATTGCTCTGACCTACGGAATCTATACAACAACGGTGTAGTATCTGAGAGGAGGGCTTTCTTTACTTCTAGTATTCGGACACAAGCGACCAGCGCAGCGGCCTGTTTAATGGCACTTGAAAGGTTTGGGTGTGGTGCAGAAGGGTGACGCATGTTCATTTCCGACGGAATTGTGCAACGCGGACAATTTTGTGCTCATTTTATAATCAGAGTGTTCCGAGGCACAAAATCGGTGGGTGGGGATTTTACCTATCGACCTGTGGAAGCTTCCAGTGTCAAGAATTTAAAATCAAAGGCCAGATCATGGTGTTGATGTAATATCAGCAATGATACTACAGTTTTCCAGCTCATTCTGCGCTGTGCTCTTGACCCACATCATCAACTAGTCATTTGAGGTTGGCATTTTTCCGTCCATGTGGAAATCTGCCTACGTCAAGCATATTCCTAAGGCTTGGGTGATTTTCGTCCAATTAGTCTTCTACGTGCTGCCTCGAAGATCGCAGAATCCTGAATCCTCAGGTGCAGTTGTCCGAGTTCTTGCAGGAGCACAACATACTACCTAAGCATCAATCGTGCTCTTAAATTTATTGTATTACCTTTTGTAATTTAAGTCGTAAATTACTGTAATTAAGAATAAGTAATTATCATTAACTACCGTAATTTATTCAGTAAAATTTACCCGGTAAATTATTCTTTTGCATCCCTGGGCATGATGTTAAAATAGACTTAAAGTATATGGGTCCCCTTAGACTTTATTTATTATTATTATTTTTATTTATTTTAACAGAAGTTCTTACAATTTACCGATTAGCCGATTGGTTGTGCGGGTGTAATGTGCAAAATGCATGTGACGTCAACACCATACTTCAATAAATTGATTATTAACAATTTTACCCATTCCTAGGAATGATTTTCTTTTCAAACAACTTAATGAAATAGCGAGCCGAATTTTGTCAGTACTTAATTTTCGATATTAAACATTTTAACAGTTTTGGAAGCATATTTTGATAAAATTCCCGGTCGCCTCGTGTCACAGACCCTCCGGTGCCCTCCCGTCCGAAAACGTCACGAGCCACCACTGATTTGTACGTATGTATTTTAAGAAGTTACGTAAAATTATGGTTTACAACCACGATGTGGACAAGATATTGGTATGCCCACTATAATTTATTACTACTTTTCCAAACAAACCTTAATAATATCAGGAAAGTTTTGGAAACAGTACAGTTGGGGGTTTTATACTTCTCGTGCTCTTAACTTAAATTTTTCGATTCTTCTTTCTTTAGTTTTATTTTGCTCCCCGGGGTGTCTTATATCTAGAGTGTCTAATATCAACTCATCACATTGTTCAGCTATATTGCCATTCGAACTTTTAACTGCGAACCTGTGGGAAGTTTCGTGTCCGAAAGGATCAATATTTTTTCGATGTATCATTGTATCGTATATACCGTACCTTGTGATATGTGGGTATATTTGAAATTCAACCATCCAATTTCATATTTAAACATAAAGTTGCATTTTGTGTAAATAATAACTTAACACTGTTCAGTCAAGGAAAGAGTATATTTCTCTCTAATACATTGGTACAATGCCCCATGTTCGTATACATAATTTCAAGTAAACGATTATAATATTTTTTCAAGAAAGATTGTTTTAGGAGGACAACAGTGTCGCCCCGAGGATGCGACGATACATGAATGGTCCGAGGACAATCCTCGCTACACAAGGACGGGTGGCAACTGTATCTATACCAATTTTGTCGGAAGTGCTTGACAGGCCGCCGTAAATGTCTCACGTCGGGGTTTTCAATGCCAGTTCATACTCTAAAACAGGTTTAGGTCTCAAAAATTTGGTATATGTAAACTTGCTTTAGCGTTTACTCTGGCATTGAAAAACCCGTCCTTAATCTTCTTGGTGATTTACCAAACACTTCCAGTAAAAGGTTTGATTGTATGTTTACTTTGTTTCTTGGCGAAAATATTGAAACCGGACGTTTGCACTGAAGACGAGGAATCCCAAAACGGGTCTGCAAGATTTGCAATAAAAGCTCATCGCCCAACTTCAGTGTTTTATAATATTGAAATTTGGTGATGAAATAATGGTGATCGTATAGCAAATTTAAGTAGTGCTGACGTGGGGCTAAGGGGTATCTACGTTTGAAAATGTGTTAATAGTATATTATAATACTGGAACAAATACTTACTAAAGATCGGTACAAGTTTTGCAAGACTAAACTTGGCGCACGAGTTGTTTCCCAAATAGAACGAGCGCCAATACCTCTTATAAAACGAGTGTTATATACTATTTTTGCTACTTTGCGATATTAATTTACATAAGTTTCGAAAGTTGTGGTTGTCATCTTAAAATCTATAGTAGTTCTATCGTCAACGATTGGTAGTTGTGGTAAAATTCACAAATACGAATTAGGCGAGCCAATAGCGATTGAGATGTCAGCCATATTTAACACTTGACGTCAAAATCATCAATCTTGGAAAACTGGAAACGGTTTTGTTGAGTTTATAACAAACGGAAGTCGAAAAATGACTTTAAGAATATAGTGCGATGTCTTCGCAGATAGAAAGAAGCGTTATAACACCTTTTTACTTTATCATACATAGTATGACAAAGTGTTGTAATCGTGCCGAAATTTGTTTTGTTGAGATTTTGGCGGAAATATGTTCTTTTCTTTCCCCTGGACATTTTTGACCAAGGTACAAAAAATGTCTGTGTGTGAGAGAGCTGCAAAGATTTTTGTTCAGAAGGATCCAAAGAAACTGGATGTTTACTCCAAGCATTTTTCAAGGAATTTGCAAATGAGTCGCTATTTCTGTAATTTCGTCAAAATAATCAAAAATAAAATGCTGTAGCAGTTGATGAATTTTATTTATTTAGGTTTCTTGCAAACGTCGGGTGTGTACTAATATTCAAATACAATAGTTATCGGCATGGTACATATGATAAGAGACGAAAATTCATTACAAACCTATGCAATTAATAAAGGTCAAATCGGTAGAAATCGCACTCAATAGTATCAACAGCTACAGCATTTTATTTTTGTTTAAATATCGTTGTTGAAAATGGAGATATTCCTGACTAAATTTCGTCAAAACAGTTAAATAATAAATTGAAGTAGACGAAATTTGGTATAAATTATGTTTATGACTTTTTTTGATAAAATTAATAGTTTAGCTGGTTAAAAATAATAACTCTATAAAACTTTTTAGCCAGGATTTGGCAGATATTTTCGTTCCAATGACAGTAGGTAGTGTCAAACGCTGAAGTTTTGTCAATACGTACAGTCCTAAATCCTGGCTAACTCGTTTTATTTTAGTGCAGACACGACCGATCTTGATCAAATAGAATCTCATGCCGCTAAACTATTACTTTTATATATAGTATGATAAAGTTTCTTGTACCGACGATTCCGGAGAAACTACTAAAGGATGAAACTTCATATTTAGTAATTTCATGACCAAACTTAGAGCTTAAAGAATTTTGTTCAAAAGGGTCCAATGGAACAGGAGGTTTACGCTGAGCATTTTTCAACAATTTTGAAAATGAGCCGCCATTTCTTAAATTTCATCAAAATAGTTAAATAATAAATTAAACTAGACGAAATTTTGTATAATTTATGTTTATGACATTTTTTGATAAGATTAATAGTTTAGCGGCATTAGCAAATTCTATTTAATCTAGATTGGTCACGTCAGCATTAAAACTAGTTACCCAGGATTTGACAGATATTTTGATTCTATTGACAGTATTGTCAAAACGTCAGATTTTGACACAGATCGCCACATCAGATTTTTTTAATCTTTGTCATGATCATATCTATTATCTCTAATAAATCAACAAAAATAATTAATAATAAAGTAATATTATTTCTCTTTTTGTTCGCAAAACAACAAAAAATCCACACCATTGGTCCATAAGAAAAAGATAATTACGTTATACATCAGAGTCCTGGGCTAAAGTATTATGGCTGCTGGCGCGAACTAGTGATTATTCTAGTCTAGGATTTATTTGTAGGAAGCGACGCAGACCGTTAATGAAGGCGATATATTTTCGAGTATTCGCTCACATCAGTCGCAGGGTAATTGGAGCTTTGTACCGCTTACCGTCCCGTAGGCCAGACGGTATGAATCCCGCTAATAGAGTTCAAGATATAACCGCCCATCCCGTGTCTCTGCACCGCGCCCCCAGGGCACCACCGGAAGATGGGGAACTCCTGTCTGGAAACCCAGAAATAGTACACTGCTTCGCGGTAAACATGTAGATAACTGATAAAAGGAGGAATTTTAATTACAAGTTTAAAACGAAATAATGGTACCAGTGGCGGCTCGTCCAGGTATAAAATTGATGTAGGTAATATTGTGTTTTTGTCGTTGCTAATTGGTATACGTCTCCAAAGACGTTTGCAACTAAGTGCAATATTCAAACATAAGAACTCGAAAATAAGCAGTAGTATATAGGAATACTATACATGTCCCCCATACAAGTACATAACAGTATTTTAAGGGTACGCAGAGTTAGTTCTGAGAAGCAATTAATTTCCAAAACCAATTCACTCTGATACTTTCGATTTAAATGAGCTATCCAATGATACCTCACACAGTTTAGTTTTCCTACGCTATTTCTAAATTTGGCACCATTCTTTGACTCTATTTAACGTTCTGCGTGTCCAAACTGTTCGTTTCCTGAAATTATTTCCTTGACAAAAGTTGGTCTATTATCACTCCTCTGCATACCTTTCAAATACGGAAAATTGTATAGAATATATTCTGTACAGATCTTTTCATTTTCCCTGTATACCACTGGATAATTTCGAGATCTGACGATTGAATATCGAATTCAAATTTGCAGTTATTGTTAAAAATTAAGTTTCTTAGGAAATTACTAATAAAAAGTGTTTCCATTTGTAGCAAACTTTTTTTAACACATTGTATATTTATTTAAAAAAAAAGATGCTGAATTATATTTTAGAAAAAACCCATTTCGAAAATTCTGGATTGCTCCTAATTACATAAAGAAGATGCATTTTGTTTAACCAATATGGTTAAACAAGAAGCATCTTTTTTATGGGATTAGAAAGGGTCTGCTCGGAGTACAATTCAGTAAACTGTAACAAAGATCGCAGGTCAACATAATTTAGGAGAGTACACTTACCAAATTTTGAACCCCTAAATCTATAAACATACGCGATTCAGAAATTAAAACCTTTTTTAACTGACTACAGTATGATAATAAAACTAAGAACAACCACTTAAACTTAGACCACTGGTACATTTCTGATATCTGAGCTTTATGTTTTTTATGTGCTCTAATAGTGAATTTATATACAAAACAATTAATTTTGGGGAAAAGAATCTATAATAGAGCAAATTTGTAGTAGAGAATTTACCCACTACAACTTTACTAACTTTCTCAAAAATTTGTACTATCATCATAATATTATATTACGTACACTGAGCGCGTAAATTATCGAAACATGACAAAATCTCTGAAAAGTTTATTTGAAATTCCTCGAACACGTCGATTTTTAATTGTCAAAATATACATATTTCCATCAAATTTAATTTCCGATTTTGAATTGTTTTCGAGTTATGACGTCATCGACACTTCTTTCAAATGGTAACCTCATATTTTTTGTAGTGGTATTGATATATCTGTTAATATTCTTAAGGGTAAGTCAATAAATGTATCGCTTTGCAATAGAAAATTTTCGAGAAAAACACAGTTGAAAATTAGGGTAATATTGATACATTTTGTATGTTTATGGAAAGCTAAGGCGTTCGACTGATTTATTTGCGCTGAATGCGAATCTGAGCTTAAAAATTGCACGTCAGGTTATTGCATTTTTGTGGTTCGTTTTATGGAGCCGTTAGCACCCACTTAAAGAATCGCAGTAAATGTTATAAAAACATTTGGGATTTCAGGTAAAAGTGCAAAGATTAAGGTTTACTATGAGACCATTTTGACGTGTAGGGACACTGAGAATTGTCTTATGTAAGGCCATAAAATATTTGCGATGCCATGTAAACAATTAAATGATCTACCAAATTCAGTTAGAAAGAAGTTGGGTTGCCATTTAGAAAAGTGATGACGTCATTACTTTTTACAGAAATGTGTATTTTAATAATTAAAAATCAACGTGTTCGAGTTTTTTTTAATAATAAACCGTCTCAGATATTTTCTCATGTTTCCATACTTTACGCTCTCACTGTATGTAGGAGCCACTGTATGCCTGAGCGGTAAAAGAAACATATTTTGTGCAATAATAAGTAGTAATCTGTTTAACAGCAGTCACGCAGAAAAAGGAAAAGCGCCGTCCAGTCGTGCGGCGCATTTCTGCTACAACGAGGTCCAGCGCCGCGACGCCGCGAATTATCGTGCGTTTTATCCAACGAAATTCCCGTTGTAGTCGCAACTATTGTAAATACTCATCCTATTATTGTATTGGTGAGGAGTGAGGACTTACAACTTAAAATGGTGAAATTTCTATTTAGTATGGTTTGATATGATTGCAAAATATGTGCATCGATACAATATTTTATATAAAAGTTGACAGGTGCCCAATGGGCCAAGAAGATGTGATATTGGTACGAACTTTTAAAATATCATGGGTTGTGTGAGGTGCCATTCGATAGCTCTTTTAATACGTCAATACTTAAAATAGGTTTTGTTTCAAAATGTTGTACATCAGAAAAGATGGTATATAAATGTTGAAAAGGTATACAGATAACCGTGAGTGACATTGTTACCAACTTTGAAATCAGCAACTTATTCAATGACGTTAAATAAAAAATGTTGCAGACAAAACAATGATGGTGCTCAAACAGGTATCTAATGATGGACCACACTATCAATTTTCTGATCTTTCTTGATCTTTGTAAGGTTGCTGCCATCATCACAAACTTTCGGTTTACTTTAGTTTCAAATGAAACTTGTTAGGTTTGAAAACAGGTATCCCATGAAAAAAGTTGGTATAAATGCAACTTACGTTTCCCAGTTTAACAATCGGTATTCCACCAAATGGACCAAACCGCAACGTCACAAAATACAATTTATTGTGTTTTTTCACTATCAATTTTTACAAAACTGCAACTGGAAACTCCAATTGCCCGACATGTTTCCATGTTTATTTAACTTCAGTGGCCTATAGACACGTCAATGTAAACAGCATTGTTGCAGGGCTGTGGAGTCGGAGTCGGAGTCGTCGAGTCGGAGTCGGAGTCGGAGTTCAGACAAATTTCAGAAGAGTCGAAGTCGCAGTCGGAGTCGGAAAAAAGTACCGACTCTGACTCCAAGTCCAAGTTGAATAGATGTAGAAAAAGAAACATGCGAGATGGACGTTGCCTCAGCAGACAGTAAACAAATAAAACCAAATATTCTATTAGGTCATTAACAAAGTACCTCCTACATACATATGTAAATACTCAAATTACAAAACACACTTTACAAACGAAAGAGAAGACGATTTACAAAAAGTAATCTGATAGAAATTTTAAAAAGGAAATCTGAGCAAAAGGGTTAGAATGAGATTGAGGAGAAGACCGTTGTTCAATGTTGTATAATTTATTGAGTAGTTACACCTGTAGCTTTAATTATGATTATTTTCTGCTTTGAAAATAATTTAAGGGTATCTTTGCAAGAGAATTAGTTGGAGGTATTCTGTCCCTCACAACAATTTTATAAACGTATATTGCAATTAATTTTGTTTTTATTAGAATGAATTTTATTTCGTATTATACACTGTGTCTTATGGGTGCTTTTGTTATTATTCGAGATGGAAACTCGGAGAAAGTCGTGCCGATTTGTATGTTCTCTAATGAGAAAACAGTTTAACAGTTAATGATTTCAGAGATATTTTGAATAAACAAAGAAATTACATTTTATAAATAACTTTTTTATTTGTGGTCCATTTATTTGTATTTTTAAATATATTGATTTCTGGGTGGAAACCGCGTTGAGGACTTTGAAGCAGTCGACGTTTCGCGCTCTGTTGCAAGAGGCATCTTCAGGACTAAGTTATCAAACCAAGCGCTAAGAAGATCTTCTGCTCTTCTTAGCGCTTGGTTTGATAACTTAGTCCTGAAGATGCCTCTTGCAACAGAGCGCGATACGTCGACTGCTTCAAAGTCCTCAACGCGGTTTCCACCCGAAAATCAATATATCATTGACGCGGAAGTCTACAATTTAGATATTTGTGGAGATTTGTTTGTCCATGTTTGTCCATATGTCTAATACAATCAGAATACTCGAATATAAACTTAATTTATTCAATTTGTTTAATTTTTTCTTGGTAGTGTTTTTGTTTTCATAGCAAATGTAATAATCCACTGTTTATACGTGTAATATTTTTATTGCACAAATTATTTGAAAATATTTTTGTATGCTATTTTTCTGGAGTCGGAGTCAGATTCGGAGTCGGAGTCGGAGTCGGAGTCGGAGTCGGAGTCGGAGGTGGAGTCGGTGTTGGACTACGAAAAATATCTGGAGTCGGACTCGGAGTCGGAGTCGACAATTTTTTTACCGACTCCGCAGCAGTGCATTGTTGTCAGGAAATACAGTTTGAGTTTTGTGCGTTTGGTGGAAATCCGACTTTATGTAGTCACGACAAATTCCAAAGTTCCAGAAATATGAATAAAAGCGGTTCTTGAATTTTTCCGAAAAAAATCGTATAAATCTTTCATCTATCTTTTGAACTTTATAATACCACACGTTTGGCCTTGTTGCCCCATCGTAATTAAACTAGTTTGTCACTTTTACGTATTTACATTTTGCAGTTCGTTTGGTGGTGCTTAATGAATGCTGATTTGATCTAGTTGAGCAGCGCTTGATGACGCTTATGTTGAAAATCGGCGCAGCGTGCTCTCGGCAAGACCCGCGGCTCCCTTCACTGCAGCAACCGGTACCTCATCAACGGCAGTAATTAGCGCAGCGGCAATCATCGGACCACATTCCTTCCCATTAGCCTGGCAACGACTAGCGACCTCCGGGCCTTCCATTAACCGACAGCCACATTAATATTTGCGACCGTAATTGAATACCGCACCTAGCAGACGCTACTGGGAAAGTATAATAATGTCCCCCCTACTCCCTCCAACTTTACATAATGCAGCATTTCCATCTAGAAATTGTCGCCACACATGGCGTGCGTGCAGATTGTACATGTACATATTTAGGAGGATGCCTACAGGGAATGGGAAATTTTACAATTGTGCAGTAAGTTCTCGATAATCACGCGCTCCTATCTACAGCAAACTTATACATAAATAATCTTAGGAATTATGTTTCCTATGTAGGTGATTCGGGGCCGGTGCAAGGTAGTTGCTGCGCGTTCCGTGGAACCTACTCCCGCTGTTTAGATAGCCCAGCGTTTTTTAAACCAACTTCGCAAACCACCAACAAAAAGACAAAATTAAGGAAACAATCTAATTTTTCCCATTCAATAATGAAAAGAGCTACGATGTCGGTTAAATGGGACAAATGTAGCGTAAATGTGGATCCCATTTCAGAATAGTTTTTACTCTTCTTAAATGGATTACTAGATATTAAAGAGAAACAGTAAAAACAGTTCATTTCGAATGTCTTTGCTATTACGATAAATAGAAAGACAATTTCAAATCCATACACTTTATTATGAGGTAGAATAAGACAATCTGTTCGTTCTTGTAATTTCTTATAATAATAAACAGAAATTACAAGAATGAACAGATTTTCTTATTCTACCGACTGCATATGCTTGTAAGAACGAGAAGTTTTTCCGAATACTTTATTATGAGTTTTATACCTTTTAAATTCAGAATTAGAATAAAAGTAGCTACCACAAAATTATGAGGCAGACATTATTTTTACTTTATCATACCTAGTATGACCAAGTATTGTAATCGTGCCGAAAAAGAAATGAGATTTTTAAAGTAGATAATGACAATATCTACTGTCATTAATATCAAAATATCTGCCAAATCCTGGATAAGTAGTTTTATTTTAATGCAAACACGACCGATCTGGATCAAATGGAATATCATGCAGTTAAACTATGAATTTTATATATAGTATGATAAAGTCATGTGCCTGGCCACATCAAAAATCATGTTTCGACACCAAAAACGCATTTTAATTTTTTTCTGTTTACAGCGCTTCTTAAACTACAAGCACGCCAACATAGCTTTTTTGCTAATTTTAAACCACTATCTCGGGAATAACTTAACAAACGCCAATTATAAACTTACTAACAAATTGAATTGTTGATATTGACTGTCTGATAGAGCCTGGAAATTGCGGCTGCTGGTTTTTTATGAAGTGAGTAAAATTGAAACAATACAAACTATATATCATTATCAGTGTGGTTGACGTAGTGTAGTTCTTGCAGTTTAAGAACCACTGTAAAAAGTGGAAGATACATTTTTGTTGCAGAACTTTATATATAATTAAAGCTGTGATTATATGCCAAATGCATATTTTGTTATATTGATTGATATGCGAACAAATTATTTTGTGAATCTACAAGAATTACGTAAAAGTAAAGCATTTGAGCCTAATTTCATGTTGCATATTTAGCATATTTACTCGTTTTCAAGCATATTATAGAGAATATAGCATATTTGGTCATATTTAAATATTTTTGTAATTTTTTTGCTTTCTTATTCTGTTAAAGGTCAGAATCGTTCCGCTACACAGTAGTGAAGGAGTGCGTAGGGGGTTCCCTCTTCTTGTATAGTTTAAAAACATTATCTACCAACGTTTTCTAGAGTAGTAAAGCATTGGATCGTTCATTTCGTATTAATTTAAGGTGAACACCATGTCGAAGACAAATTCTTTAGTGCCAATGTGGATCAAATTATCCCGAACTCATTCTAAATAATGGCAGCGTGTTCTCTAAATACTGTAGTCAATAGTAAGTTCATTTTGCATGTTCTTAATAATTATTATGATAAATATTTTAGATACCATGTGATAAAGAATTTCAAGTAATACAGTTGGCTGTAATTGGCACTAATTTGCATAAAAAGAAATCTACGCAATTCAAATCTTTACCAAGCTTACATTACACCAATCGTTTGCTTCAACGTCAAAAAACGAAGGGGAAGATTTTTTCCGTTTTGACTTATGCAATGCATTAATTAGTTCATTTTTTATACCAGTTGAATCCTTGATTTTGTCATATATATTATCTTTTGTGCCTGTATTTTACCTTACCTTTCAGCATATGTCTGCATATTCAGTAAGATTAAGTGCATATAATTTACAAAATATATGCATATATATTAATGCGCATATATCCCTGTTTTTAGTGTATATAATTTACAGCTCTATATATAATGAACCTGTTCACGTTCCAAGTGATAATCAGAAAAACGTTTTTAGCGGCTTTGGCAGCTAGGTAGCAATAAAACTTTGTTTACTTTGTTGCTGACGTTTCGGCTTTATTTTTAGCCTTAATCATAGCTAAAATATATAATAGGTGATTACAAGATAGTCAAAATATTAAAAAAAATACCTTAAAGTATGTTCAAATTACACAATAAATACATTAACAATTTCAGAACACCAAAAATTGAACATACCTAAAATATAGGTATATATATTTTTTTCTTAAACTGTATGATATGTGCATCACAAGCAGGGGTCATATAGGTAAGACAGACATCACGTTTGAATAAATACTACTTAAATTGTCTGTGTCTGACCGTAGATTTACAGTATTCTTTGTCTTTGTTATGTATATAATTTCCATAATAGCGCGTTTTCTATAGTTGGACTCCTTGATAAGAATCCCAGCTGAGTCGAAATTAATTCCGTGGGCACTCGACAAAGAGTGTAAAGCCAGGGTTTTTTTTTTCTTTTTTATTGACATATTTTTTTCGCAATCATATTTATGTTTTTTAATCTATGTTTAAAATATTGGTTTGTTTGTCACACGTATGTCATCTCACAACCGCCACAATCAACACGATACACCAACCCACTCATATCCTTGACTCAACCTTGTCCTTCATCTTAGAATGTAGATTGCCAAGATTTTTCTTATTATATGTTACAATCCTTATGTTGTTAGTTTTTAAGGTTGAGATCACCCTGGCAGTCAATCCCGGCACACTTGGAAGTCTAAAGTATTTTTATTCCACAATCTCATCATGACTCACAGCATTATTATTGATGTTATCACCTCTCACCTCACTAAAAAGTCGAATTGCTAAAGAAAGAAATTATGGTTATTCCTCTCCTTCTTTAGTTTGATATCAATGCCACCAATCTTACATACCTAGCTAAAAGGTACTATAAACAGTGTTACAATATGCGTATTGTAACACCGAAAACGGTGTTACAATATGTCAATTGTGACCGCAGCTGCCATTTTTACGACTGTCGTATTGACGCTGATGACTATTGTGTGTAAAAGAATTAGCCATGTAATTTGGTAATTTATTATTTATATCATCACGTTTTACCTATTGTATATTTTGGCGCTGTTCTAATTAGTGGTATGTCTATTTATTTTATTTAGTATTGGATGGTTTCCAATTTGGACTCATTTTCTCTTCAAATTGTGTTTTCATTTTGGGTTATTTTGATATGATTAGGTAGGTATACCATAGCTTATCATTCAGTATTATCGTCGTATGATTATACTCAAGAGTTAATGAGCAATAACCTAAGACAGTTTTTGAGTAGCTTTAGCTCAGTCTTTAAACACTTAGAAATATAACTAATTATCCGTATTTGCAAAATTGTAGGTACCCCATAACTATTTCTTACTTGTTTAGGACTCCCTCAGTTTGAAAGTTTATACTGTATGTCTCTTCTGAAGTGGACTTACCCGATACTGTTGTTAGCTTGGACGATTTCAAGGTTTTAGATGTTGTACAACTTTCAAAGGTACCTAATGCCTGCTAGGATGACGCGCAGATGCTAATTTTTAGTAATTTGGTTTAGGTGCGTTAAGAAATTGCTAAAAAAGTGAAAAGTCTAATTAAAAGAATCTCCAAACACACCAACACTTTAAGTTGCCATTTGTTTGGATTATAAAATTTATGAAAACAAGAAACATCAAATATTTAAAAGTTAACTTGACATATCATTTTTTTACAACTTTTCTTAGTAACTTTCTACCGTATCTACATTTCGCAGAAAATTGTCTACCGAAAATTTGTATTTTGCACAATCCCAGTGGGCTTAATCAATAAAATTAAACTATAACTTAATCTAAAATAGATTAGAAGTCAAAATTTTATGCCCTCAACAACATCCAAAAATTTTAAATCAAAATCATGAAAGATGGGAAGTATGGATTCGAGTCCACGTTATTTAACAGCATGCCTGTCTATCTCTTTAGTAGCTATACGGTACAAATCTTTTTTATGAGTTGTGAGAATAAAATGCCATTCTTTCATGCGTCCATAGTACATACGATTTTAAGCGGTGAGTGACTATTATTTCTGGCGCTAAATACTATACCAGAGATAATGATGCGAACAAAGAACTAAAATAGTCAATATTGCTTCAAACTTTGACGGAAAAACTTGTAAAACTAAAAGTGCGACAGAAACACACGATTGAATAACCCACTCAGTAGAAGTGGTAATTAAATAAAGTACAGCAGCTATTGGCAGATCTCTTTCGTCGCTATTTGTGCATCAGTTGGAGGGAGTTGTCGGTGACTGCGTTCTGTCACGTTTAATTTTGTTGAAATTGAGCGATCGCTTGCGGGAAACCCATTATGTGGAAATTAATTTAATTTTCTGTCGTGTCTCTGCTAATGTACTGTCCCATCTATATCACTCACAACTCCTAAATAACTATAAGTAATGCTTATAATTGCTAGGTTGCTCCATATTTCTATCTAATTACTGACAGGTGAGAGCAGATCGATGGTCTATTTCCTTGTTTTAGTTCTCTAGTGATAAATGTATACCTCTATAATTGCTTCTCCCTTTCTTCGCAACCGTGTACTTTTAAATGGATTCTTGACACTCTTACAAAACATTATTTGGGGTTTACCGGTCATGCAAAATGGAAATCCAAAACTCTGTTGCGTGTGGATATGTTACTAGCAAAGCCCGAAATCGTATAATGTCGACATTGTACAATTCTTTTTGTAGTAGCTGACTATGCAAGCCCAACCCGTACAAAGTTCGAAATTTAGTTATTTGGCGGACTTTGTACGGCGCTACATGTACAATGGTCAACATTATACAGTAGGGTGTATCGAAAGAACGTATTTTCGAAATTCAAAATTGCAAGTTGATAAAAAGTTGTCCCTGTGGACCCTCGTCATGTTTAGTTGCTAAGAGGCAAGGGTGGAAACCCTTTATGCATCGTCTGGATAAATTTAATTACGCAATCGATACCGCGTAATACGATTGAGTTTGATTACCGTATTTATACCGTGGGAGAGCGTAATATGAATAGACAGAACAACTATAGAACAAACATAGAAATAAATACAAGACCGACCGAAGCTGTTCTCTGCCAACACTGTAAAAGCCGTCAGAGTGCCATACAAATTCCTTTACGAGGGCTTGAATAAATAACAAAAATACAAAATAACAAAATACGACCAAAGAACAATACGAGTACATAGATGACTAGATATATCAGTAAAAGATATTTGAACAAGTACGAAAATATAAAGGGACGGTAAAGCAGCAATAGGGCTACAGGATGACTAGATGCATGACTTATCCTAGTATATTTGATAATAAATAGCACTTAACAACGGGAATGTCTAGACTAGATGGCGATTTATGAGGTCTTGTACAGTATAGTGTGTGGACCCTCGTATACCACAAAAAAATGATCCAATTGAATAATATTTAGGTCCCCGCAGGAGGCCTAAAGTTTATGATTTTATTTAAAAATTCGATTTTTTTCATATTTTTTCAAAGCTTTTCTGTCAGCTTTTAAGCACTTTTCTTAAATTATACGAAAATGGTCATCTTTCTAAAAATTGTATTGAATCTAAATAAACTGCAGGCGATCTAAATGTTGTATTAGAGTAATATAATGTTGTATACGGTAATGTTACGTTATTGTTAAACTTTTGGTATTTGAAAGAAAATCACTTAATATTTCAGTGAAAAAAGAATTCTAATTCTTAAAGAAATTGATAAACCTTAGGCCTTCTGAGGGAGACCTAGTTATTTTTCAATTGCGCCATTTTTTTGTAGTATATGCAGGTCCACAGGGGCAACTTTTTATCAACTTGAACTTCGAATTTCGAAAAAAAAACGTTTTTTCGTTACACCCTATTATAAGGTCGGGCAAGTGAGCGGGGCAACTTTTGCAAAATGAATTTTTTTGCTATTTTTTGCTATTTTTTTACCGAAATATAGATTTTTTTGCTCTCTTAGTTTTCGAGTTACCGAGGCGCCGCTGACGTGCCGGCAAGCCAGCGGCGCAATTTGGAAAAACAATTTAATTTGAAAAATGTGAGCAGCCTATATTTTTTTGCAAATTTTTTACCAAAAAAGATTTTTTTTGCTTTGTTGGTTTTTGAGATATAGGGGTGCGCCGCTGACGTGCCGGCAAGCCAGCGGCGCATTTTGGAAAAACAAATAAATTTGAAAAAACTAAGCAGTCAGTATTTTTTGCTAATTTTTTACCAAAAAAGTTTTTTTTTGCTTTGTTGGTTTTTGAGATATGGGGGTGCGCCGCTGACGTGCCGGCAAGCCAGCGGCGCATTTTGGAAAAACAAATAAATTTGAAAAAACTAAGCAGTCAGTATTTTTTGCTAATTTTTTACCAAAAAAGATTTTTTTTGCTTTGTTGGTTTTTGAGATATAGGGGTGCGCCGCCGACGTGCCGGCAAGCCAGCGGCGCACTATGTAAAAACAAATTAATTTGACAAATGTGAGCAGCCTATATTTTTTTCCTAATGTTTTACAAAAAAAAAAAAATTGTGCTTTGTTGGTTTTAGAGATATAGGTGTGACGTGTCGGCAAGCCAGCGGCGCATTTTGGAAAAACAAATGAATTCGGAAAAGTAAGCAGTCAGTATTTTTTTGCTAATTTTTTGCTGAATTTTAAACAAAAAAGTTTTTTTTTGCCTTGTTAGTTTTCCAGATATACTAACGTGGGGCGTCAGATGCAAGGTAGGGTAACGGTAAGAGTGGTTGGCACTCGTATTTGATTATCATTGGAGAACGTGGGCGCCATGTGCCAACGATTCATTCAGTGGCCGTAAGAAACTATTATATTCGATTCTTCCATTTAGAAAAAGGTTGTGGATAGCCATTTGCGCTACAGACAGAAATTATTTGCATGCATGCAGGATGTTCAAAATTCACAACTCAAATGTTGCATTCTTCAAAATTCAAAACTATTTTTTTAATAAATATCCTGTATATTAATTGATACATCATTCCTATCGTCAGTGGTGCTTGAGATATTCATAATAGCCTTTTTTTAAATTTATTTGAATGTTGCTGATACTGAATTAGCAGGCCTTGATATTTTGCGGATGTTTAGGTGGTGACAGATTGTATTTACGTGCATGTAAATTGGTAAATTTTATGAATTCATATTAACAAAAGTTCAGGATATAAGAGTATAAATTAATAAAATAAAACTGCACTATTGGCCAGCCAAAATTCCCATGTAAGAAGTGAAGCAAATTTCCGAGAAACTTCTTGTTTTAATTTTGTTATCTATAATTTATTATAGGGGATAGATATAGGTATAAAATAGGTATATGAAAACACAATATTGAATGATAGAGCACAAGATATATTATTGAGTGGTGTATTATTGCATAGGTGTTCAATTTGAGTATGTGCATGTCACCATCTTCTATACTTTGATTAATTTCTTATACGTAGTTGCATATTTATTTCAATGCCCAAGAAAATATTTTAGATTAGGAAACAAACCATGAAAAAGTATAGAGTAATTTTCAATAGTGCACCTGAAATAAAACCTTAAAACACACATTTTGAAATTGTTAAATTTATAAGGATTTTTCAACGTACAAAATTATATTTTCTACCGTTCTACCGTTTATTACATGTGTTCTTTTTGCGATTTGTACTAGGTACGCGCGATAAGTTTGCATTGTAGATAGATCTTTTATAAAGGCTCCCAACAAATTTTATTTCTTACGTAACAAAATACAAAAAGCAAAATAACGCATTTTATATACAAAATTTATCATTATTTAACCAACAAGTATATCAAAAAGTGCGACTAATGATCGAGACTGTTTAACGCTCGAGCGTTAATTGTCGAGAACAAATCATGCATTAATAGAAATCATTAATAGAGTTAATCAAAGTATAAGATGGTGATATACAGGCGGGATGTAAATTTTTAAATAAATTAAAAATTACAGCCACAACCTGGATTTGAACCTGTATATCACCATCTTATACTTTGATTAATTTCATCATTACGGTAAGTCCGTATCATACGAGCGTTCGTATATTGATTTCTAGTAATATTAATAGAGTTGTTTAATAAACGATTTCCTATTCACTAAATTGACTCATAAATAAACGATCGACGGAAAACATAATTTAATTATAGTGCGCACACTCGAAAACTAACTGAAAAAAATATTTTTTCGTAAAAAAATATTTTTTCGTAAAAAAATTGTTTTTGCTAAAAAATTAGCATAAAAATGCTGTCTGCTTACTTTTTCAAATTCATATGTTTTTCCAAAATGCGCCGTTGACTTGCCGGCACGTCAGCGGCGCAGCCCTGTATCTCAAAAACCAACAATGCAAAGAAAACTCCCTTTTGGTAAAAAATTAGCAAAAAAACACTGACTGCTAACTTTTTCCCAAATCATTTGCTTTTCCAAAATGCGCCGCTGGCTTGCCGACACGCCACACCTATACCTCAAAAACCAACAAAGCACATTTTTTTTTTGTGAAAAATTAGCAAGTAATTAGCAAAAAAATATAGGATGCTCACATTTTTCAAATTAATTTGTTTTTACATAGTGCGCCGCTGGCTTGCCGGCACATCAGCGGCGCACCCCTATATCTCAAAAACCAACAAAGCAGAAAAAAATCTTTTTTGGTAAAAAATTTGCAAAAAAATACTGACCGCTTAATTTTTTCAAATTCAATTGTTTTTCCAAAATGCGTCGCTGGCTTGCCGGCACGTCAGCGGCGCACCCGTATATCTCAAAAACCAACAAAGGAAAAAAAATCTTTTTTGGTATAAAATTAGCAAAAAATAGCAATAAAATATAGGCTGCTCACATTTTTCAAATTCATTTGTTTTTCCAAAATGCGCCGCTTCCTTGTCGGCACGTCAGCGGCGCCTCGGTAACTCGAAAACTAAGAGAGCAGAAAAATCGATATGTTGGTAAAAAAATAGCAAAAAAATATGGATATAAGGATTTTCATTTTGCAAAAGTTGCGCCGCTGACTTGCCCGACCTCCTATATACAGTGAGTCTTGTCAACATAGTACAGTGTCAACATAGTAAGTACTGTTGCGCCTGTGCTTTGTTGACATTCAAAAGCAGTGAGGCCATGTTATGGTTTTGTAGTGGACGCAACAATATAAGACTTACTATTTAACGTAAAAGTGCGTAATTGAAGTCAACTGTAAACAGTTTCCGCATTAAAACCGAACATTATAGAACTATTATTAATGAAGTAATTGACACCAAAAAAAGCAAAATAAAAATACCGGTAAATTTTAGACGACTAAAACGGGTGACAGTAACATAAAATATTACGTTCATAATTCTGAATTATTTGAAATAATACAGAATGCTGATATTGGATCTGAACATGGGGGTATACACTATCTACAAACTAGAGCATAATTTGAAGCAAATTTATGTTAACATAATAAGAGTAGTGCTAAAATTGTTATTGAAAAATTGCCAATTTTTCCTAAAGAAGCGGGTACATCATGCGAAAAAAGGAATGGTTGTCAAATCTATGCTCTTCGAAAAAGGGCACATGCGACCAGAGGATGGTTTAATAGATTTTCAAACTTGCGCAGATGGGAAGTTATTTTTATTATGAACTACAAAGACCATCTAAGCAAATATGTGAGCCTATGAGCACTGAAAACTAAAAGGGCAGCAGAACTAGCATATCATCTTGTGGACTTATTCTGTATTTTGGGGCTCACTTAGTGTTACAACACGATGCGAAACAATTTGTAAAGACGATAAAAGTAAAACCTGGAGTGAACTTTTGCGTTTTATCATTGGATTATACCGACAAATAAATATCTGATAATCATTATTTGTTAATTTGAATAACTATTAATAGAATACTATTTAATTTGACTATTATACAGTTTATGTCTAGTGTGAATTTTCTTTAAAGTTGTTACATAGGATACATTACATTTTTTTGTATTTATTTTGTTTACAATTCATGCTAGTACATTTTATTAAATAAACAAACTAGTGAATTAACTAAGAAATGTAACCTCGATTGGAGAGAGAGAATAAGAAAACAATTTATAAAATCGATTTTTTATTAGCAATCTCCCTTTTTATGCTAAGTCACAAATATTTAGTTATTTGATCTTCCTTTAAGCTAGCAATTATAAAAATCTGATGTGGCCAGGCACATGACTTTATCATACCATATATAAAATTAATAGTGTAGCTGCATGAGATATTATTTGATCGAGATCGGCCATGTCTGCATTAAAATAAAACTACTAGTACTAGACTAGAGACATTTTGATCATATTTACAGTAGGTTATGTGAAAACATCAGCAGTTGACACTACCTACTGTCATTAAAATCACAATATCTGACAAATCCTGGCTAACTAGTTTATATGCAGTACGAGCGATCTCGATGAAATAGTATTTGCTCATGTAACTAAACTATTAATTTTACCAAAAAATGTCATAGTCATAAATTATTCAGATTTCCTCTACTTTAATTTATTATTTAACTATTTCGACGAAATTCCAGATATAGCGGCTTATTTGCAATATCTTTCAAAAATGCTAAGACTAAAACGCCAGTTCCTTTGGACCCTTGGTTCAACAGAAAGCTTCTAAATATGGAGTGGTGTCATACTACGGATGATAAAGTAAAAAGGTTCTGGTTCTGCTGATTAATATATTATATTGGCTTCTAGCAGACTATATTTTCGAGTTTTACGCCGTCTTCAGTGCTAACTACAAAAGTTCATAAAGAATTATGCTCAATATTCCAAATAAGTTTTAAGATTAACATACCGTCTTACAATCTTTCTTGTATATTTATTCGCGAAAACATAACATTGGTATCCGCACTCGAAATATTGTTTTTCAATATTGTTTCAATATTGTTTCAATATTGTTTCACCTAGCCCCTCATGGCAATTCTCTATGCATTTGCGTGTTGAATTGACGTTTCGCAAACGCTGACGTTCCAAATACTGTCAAAAACTTCAAAATATCCTGGGCACCTAGTATTAATGTAGACACGATTTCGATCAAATAGAATTTGCTCCTGCAGCTAAACTATTAATTTTACCATTAAATGTTATAGACATAAATTATACAAAATTTCCTCTACTTTAATTTATTATTTATCTATTTTGATGAAATTACAGAAATGACGGCTAATTTGCAAAATCGTTGAAAAATGCTAAGAGTAAATAGCCGGTTCCTTTGGACCCTTTTGAACCAAAAGCTTTTCAGCTCTAAGTTTGGTCATAAAACTTCTAAATATGAACTTTCGTCGCGATACCTTTAGTAGTTTCTCCGGAATCGTCGCCACAAAAATCGTTTACACACACACAGACATACACACACACACACACACACACACAGACATTTTTTTGGACCTTGGTCAAAAATGTTCAGGGGACCCATAAAGACCTATTTCCGCTAAAATCTCAAATTTTTTTTTCGGCACGATTACAATACTTTACATACTGCGTATGATAAAGTAAAAATGTATTAAATACAATAGTATAAAACAACTATGCTAAAGGAACAACTATCTGGCAAGTACTACTTACTTTGCATATGTGCGACAGTATATAATGCTGAACATTGTACAATTATCAGTATACAATATCGACATTGTACTAGTATCGCCGTACAAAGTCCGCCAAAATAAGCAAATTTCGAACTTTGTACGGTTAGGGGATGCAGTGTCAGCTTTGCACAAAACAAACTGTACAATGTGAACATTGTACAATTTCGGAGTTTACTCGTAACATATACAAGAATATTTGATTAGTCGGGTACTTTTTCGCTGTTGATCAAACACATCTATTCTGCTCAGTAGATACCTTGTAGTATCCGTTGTCGAAAAAATCATTGGTGATTAATCATTACGATAACAATCCCATCAGTCATTCTGATTACCACTTAGAGTTTCCTTACATTAGTAAAACCAGTAGAGCACAACACAGTCGTCTTTTCGTGTGATGTGCCAGGAAGTATCCACGTTGGCATTACATTTGTAATTGACTCCCATATAACTGCAATTTGGTCAATAAAATTTCAATTACAAGCTCGTCTGAAAGTGGCGAAGCTTTAGCTCAACCCTCGCAGTGCGCGATGTAAATTTAAACGCTGGGAGCTAGCAGTAACTTTCGAGAGAAATGATTGTTTAATAGCGGTAATAGATTTTAGTTACGACGTAATAAGGAAGTACAGTCACGCTGACGACGCTAAGCTGTTCGCCGCTTACTTGAAACTTTTAATAATTGAAGGGTCGTAAAGTATATGAAAGCTATTTTTAAATGTTCTTTTCGATAATATTTTAGACACAGCTAAAATACACACATACTAGTTTACCTAAGCGCCGCACAGTGGACGATTTTTAACTTTTAGGTGGAAAAATTGTTTTTATTTAAATTTAAAAAACGAATCGTTAGATAACTGAAAACATAGTGAAAACATATTTGTAATATTGTTTTATTTTGCAGTCAATCTATTGTTTTGGCCATAGCAGGCGTCATTGGGCTTGCTGAAAAGGTAAACAATACGTTAAAATATACACTGCACATGTATATACATAACTACATACGCCAGGTCGGCCAAGTACTAATAGTCGTAAAAGGATGCAAAAATAACAGTATACAATTTGTATGTATTAGGTTTCTCGCCAATATATTCGTCGACAGCTTAGAATATACAATTAAAACGTTCCTAGAAAAAAATAACCATATAACAAAACTGAAATTCACATGCGAAAAAGAAATAAACGATAGAATAAATTTTCTGGACTTAAGCACCATTAGAAACACGAACCACTTAGCATAATATTTATAGAAACTCGACCGTACGGACATACTAATTCCCAAATTTCACAGCATCCACATAGCATAAAATCGTCACCTTTTTCTGTACGGGAGTGAAGTAACCAAAGCGTGTCCATCTACTCGGAGCGTCGACCGGTGATTACTTGTTTATTTTTCAGTGTACTTTGAAATTCTTTTCTTTGAGAAAAAAGTTTCTAAATAACTTCTAGAATACGATACAGTACCTACTTATTTTGTCAGAACGTTTGACACTAAAGTAGCTTCCCTCATTAATGTGTTCTTGTTTTTCAAATTAAAAGTACATAACTTATTGCATTTCTGGTTCATCAAACGATAAAGGGATGTTTACTGAACATTCAGTTAAAATTTGAAGTCAATCAGTCTTATAGTTTTTGAAATATCGTGCCAACCGTTCGCGAAAAAACTATTTCGAGAAAAACACGTTTAAACTTTCAAGTACAGTTTATACCGTGACATCGAGTACTTACACTATTTTTCTGCTAATATGCTATAAAGGGCCATACTTGATTCAATCCTCCACTTCGTAGAATTTATTTTGAGACATTTGCTCTTTCCTACACCTTGCTTGAGTTTATTTTGCATCCTCGAGTGTACGTCTCAACGACCTCACCAAACGCTGTTTCTCGCGCAGATTTGCAAATATCTTCATTTCAGTGCCAATAACGATTCTTATTGTTGTCATAGTTGTAACGGCAAACAAGCCTTTATTATAAATAAATATTCGTGAAAAAAAAATGCCTCTTTTCCTTTGTAATATATATTAATTCCTTAGGTACCGGTTTCGTATTTAAACATCATCAGCCTAAATCTACAATTAGAAAACATTGATAAGAAAATAAATAAACAATAATTTAGGAGATAACTTACGGTCAGGTAATTAAAAACATATAAACGAAGCACGTGTGCCATTAGTGAACGAAGACGAAACAATGACATGCGGCTGGAAGTTAGCTAGACGGACAGCGAAAAATTTTTATTTGTGCAAGGTAGGCAACTTAAATTTCGTAATTTTAAAATTATCGCAAAGTAAACATGAACAATGGTTTCTGTTGGAAGTCCAATTGATCATTTAATAAAGTTATGTTGTGGTTTCTTTTATGTTTTTCTATCTCGAGCTGTTCTAATAAGTCTAACTTGTAGTTTTTATTACATTTGTGAAGAAGTGTAGGTTCACTGTATTTTATACAATGACCTGTTGAAATTTTGTGTTGATAAATGTTTGAAGAAGTTTTGTATTTGTGTTCCGCTATTCGTTTTGCCAACTTCCTTCCGGTTTGACCTACATAAACAGCATTACAATTAGAGCATTTGATTGAGTAGACTCCAGACTCATCCATAACAGATTTAGGGTTTTTGACATTTGAAAGTAATTTATAGATAGTATTATTGCTTTTAAAAGCGGGATAAATGTTAAATTTTGGTAAAATTTTGTTCAGTTTTAAATTAACGTTATTGTAAGTGAATGGTTTATATATTTTGTCTGGGGCTTTGTTAGGTACGTAAAGTGGGTCAGACCCGTTTACAATTTGTTGTAAAAGGTGGTTGATGTGTTTTAAAGGGAAAAAATTGTTTGAAGCAAGGTTATAAATGTAATTTAATTCATCAATTCGGGAGTGGTAATTGAGGGGGTATTTTAAACAACGATTAAAAAGGAAATGAAATGAAGCCATGCGTTGTGAAAAAGGATGAGATGAGTGATATGGAATTATGGTAGGTACTGCAGTGGGTTTTCTATATATATTGTATTCGATGAAATTGTCTTAATTAGTTAAGGATAAATCTAAAAAGTTTAAAGTTTTATTGTTTTCGAGCTCTAACGTAAATTTAAGTTTGTTATGAATGTTGTTGATATATGTTAAAAAATTCTTGAGGCTTAGTTCATCACCTCTCCATAAGCAAAAGATATCATCGACATATCTGACCCACTTTACGATCTGTGACTTATAGGGGTTGATATTATTGATAATATATTCTTGTTCCATGTGATCAAGAAAAATATCGGATAGTATAGATGATAGGGCCATTCCCATTGGCAAACCGTCCTCAAGTTTGTAATATTTGCTATTAAAAGTGCAATAATTTTGTTTGACAATATGTTCTAAGATTATGTTGTAATGATTTATTTTTAGTTTATCGTTAAAATGTTCATTGAAAAGGAGTGAAACTAGTTTTAGGGTGAGGTCTATGGGAACATTAGTATATAAATTAGTTATATCAAACGATACCATAATTGTATCTTTCAAAGAAATGTTTTTAGTCTCGTTAATAAATTGTGAAGAATTTTTAATTGAATATTTAGGTTGAAAATTTAAGTTTTTGAAAAGGTTTAACATTATTTTAACAAGATTGAAAGTGGGAGAATCATAATACGCGGTGATAGGTCGAATGGGATGGCCCTTCTTATGTAATTTAGGAAGTGCGTAAAGTTGGGGAACATTAAAATTCATGGGGATAAACGAATACTGGTGTGGAGTCAACTCAGTCAAGGTCTCCTTACATTGATTAACGACACATTTTGTTCTAGCGACCATTTCATTCAAGGGACTTTTGCGGAGTTGAATATAATTATTTTCATTTAGAAATTTCAAAGTTTTGTTAGTGTACGACTCCCTCTTCATAACAACCAACCCGGCATTCTTATCGGCTTTAACTATTATTGCGTCATCATCATTGTTTATTTTTAATATCTTTTATTGTTTTCCATTCGTTTTCGTTTCTAGCTTTATTGTTGCCAGTTTGGTTGGTATGCCGAATTTCATTCTGCAGAAAAGGAATCATTTTATTTCTAATTTTGTTAAAATCGTTATGTTTATAAATTGCATTTTCTATTTCTATTGATGCTAAGGTAATATCTGTGAGTCTGGAGTCTACTCAATCAAATGCTCTAATTGTAATGCTGTTTATGTAGGTCAAACCGGAAGGAAGTTGGCAAAACGAATAGCGGAACACAAATACAAAACTTCTTCAAACATTTATCAACACAAAATTTCAACAGGTCATTGTATAAAATACAGTGAACCTACACTTCTTCACAAATGTAATAAAAACTACAAGTTAGACTTATTAGAACAGCTCGAGATAGAAAAACATAAAAGAAACCACAACATAACTTTATTAAATGATCAATTGGACTTCCAACAGAAACCATTGTTCATGTTTACTTTGCGATAATTTTAAAATTACGAAATTTAAGTTGCCTACCTTGCACAAATAAAAATTTTTCGCTGTCCGTCTAGCTAACTTCCAGCCGCATGTCATTGTTTCGTCTTCGTTCACTAATGGCACACGTGCTTCGTTTATATGTTTTTAATTACCTGACCGTAAGTTATCTCCTAAATTATTGTTTATTTATTTTCTTATCAATGTTTTCTAATTGTAGATTTAGGCTGATGATGTTTAAATACGAAACCGGTACCTAAGGAATTAATATATATTACAAAGGAAAAGAGGCATTTTTTTTCACGAATATTTATTTAATATAACCTTTGTCGACATGGACACTATCCAAATTTATTATAAATGTCTGATGTTGCATAAGCCGTAATTTTGATAGGTTTTGAGCCACGGTGAAGATGTTTGCGTGCGAGGCGCAAAACAGTAGAATTGAAACTTTAGTTGTTGTTTTGAGTGTCACCACCTAAACACCGTGCGAGCAACTGTATTAACGACAAGGCGTTGTAAATCAGCTTGATGGCATTTTCGACATTTTTATCATGTGTTATTGACTTCACCCAGTCTTCGGCTTCGGTTTTTTGCCATTTGCTCCAACTCTGTGATGGTGCAACTCTGCATGCTGGGGATTTTTATTCATCTAGATCTTATAATGGAGTTTGGTCCACACAGCATTGTACATGTTATCAACAGTCTGGATGTCTTCTGATTGGTAAACCATAGGAAGTTGTCCAAATGTCCATTCTTTTCAATGTACAAGCCGGGTCCGACAACTTTGTTGTCTATCAGCACGTATAGTTTTTCTTGAGTGGATACTATGCATGACTGTTCACGAGAGATTTTCACATAATTATAAACAACACATTGCAATTTTTTTTGGCTTAAAAAAATTTGAGCTGAGCGCGAGTTACGTACCCAGATATGCTGAGGCAGCACATTCCTAGGAGTAGATTAAGAATAGTATATAAGCAGTAGCATTGTTCCACTTAGCAGTTATAATTATAGTCAGTATTATACTCTTAGATATTACGCACATCAAACTCTGTATGTAATATTTAAATAAATTGTTTTTTTGTGTTAAACGTGTTAAACAATTATATTTGGCGCAGTCGGCAGTATTTCGGGACGTTTTTCGAAAATAAAACTCTTTTTGAAAACGGTTCGTGTCTACGATTTACGCGAAAAGAACCACACCCATAGACCTCACATCGGTCGAAGAATCTCACATCGGTTTGTGGAAGTGAAAATAAAGGATAGCAAAGGACATGATTGGATTATTTAAATTCATGTAAGTACAAACTAAGTTTAGTTTATTGCATTCCTCAAATCCATGTCCAATCCTGAACTTGCATTAGCGGAAATTTTAAATAAATTATCGCTACAAGAAAATCAAACCAGTGCTAATAATAGTGATCCAAAAAGTACTACGACAACAATAACAATGTCTACAGTAAAAGATATCACCACCAATCATCTTGCCATCATACCGCAGTACGATGGAAATCCAAACACCCTCACCATGTACATCGCGGGATGTCAATATTTGATTGACACATTTGCCAGTGAAGAGGCAGATGACCCAATTAACCAATTCATCATGAGAGCCATCCAATCTAAATTAACAGGAAAAGCTCTTCAGTTAGTAGGAAGTTATGAAACCATAAGAACCTGGAAGGAACTTAAGGACCTCTTGCAATTAAATTTCTGTGATCAGAGATCAGAAAAGTGTTTGACACAGGATTTAATTAATCTTAGGCCAGAAAGGCAAGAAACAGCGTACAACTTTGGCATGCGTTGTAAGAATATAAGGAATTTATTGTTATCCAAAGTCAAGATGACAGAGGAGGATGCAGCAAGAAGAAAAATTAAATGCGAATTGCATGAAGATACAACATTACAAACATACCTCCGAGGAATCGTTATAATGGGAGAAGTTGGCCATCGTGTCAGGTACAGAATACCTGATAACATAGAAACAGCTATGGCATATGTATTAGAAGAAGAAAATTTCAACTACTTTGCCAAACAGCCCAACAGTGTGAACGTTAATCACGAATTCAAACCACTCAGACAACAAATACCATCACAACAAGCACCACCAAAACAACATCAACAAAAACAGTGGCAACAACAATCAAAACAGTGGCAACAACCTAGGCAGTGGCAACAACCAAGACAATGGCAACCACCGAACCAGTGGCAGCAACCAAATCAATGGCAACAGCAAAACCAATGGCCACCCAAACCACAACAACATTGGAGACAACAACAGCCTCAACAGCAACAACCGTTCCAGAAACCACCATCTTGGAGATTTGCAAAATCCCCTGGACAAATACAACAAACTCGTCAACCGAAGCAAACACCAATGGATATTGGTAGTTCGACAAGATCAGCGCCCCAGAAATTGTATTATCATACTGAAGATCAACAAGATGTTGAACAAATTGAAGAATATGAAGAAAATCAACAATACTACGAAGAAGGCGAGTACACTTATGAAGAAGAATACATGGAAAAAATCAAATTAAACACACATTCGGCAGTTAAATTACCATATATTATTATTCCTGAAATTAGAGCAAAATTTCTAATTGACACCGGAGCATCAAGATCTATGATAAGTTCAAATTTAGCTCATAGATATTTTCAAGAACATATAAAGTATGAACCATTCACTGTACAAACGGCACATGCAATCACAAAACATCAACATGTAATTGAGATACCATCATTAATTACGTTCAAAGCAAAAAATCAACAACACAAATTCCATATATTTGACTTTAGTGACAAATATGATGGCCTGATAGGAATAACATTATTGGAACAATTAGGAGCGACAATCGACATCATCAATAGAACTTTGAAGACGAAATTTGTGAACATACCCATTTTATTTGAAGACTCAAAAATTTCTTTAGGACCACGTGAAAGAAAAGTAATCAAAATACCTGTGACTAGAAATAGGAAGAACATAATAGTCCATCATCAAGTATTAGCACCTGGAGTAGAAATACCAGAGGCTATATCAAATTCGAAAGATTTCGAGGCACTGACCATCGCTGTAAATTTCAACAATTTTCCTGTAGAAATCGAGATCGATCAACCAATCGACGCTGAGGAGTATGACCCCAGGACTAACACCGGTAAAAGCAACAAGACACCATATACACCAAAACAAATTGAAAAAATGCAGATTGAAAATGTTATGATGAACTTAAGGTTAGTTCACCTGAATGATGACGAATACCAACAAATACAAAGTATATGTTTAGAATACAAGGACATATGTTATGATGAACGTTTACCATTGACATTTACAAATCAAATTAAACATACTCTAAGACTTAAAGATGAAACACCCGCATATTCCAGACCATATAGACAGCCCCAACAGAAGAAAGACGAAATAAAACAACAGGTCCAACAACTATTGGAACAAGATATCATCCAGGAAAGCTACAGCCCTTGGAGCTGTCCAGTTACTGTAGTACCAAAGAAGATGGATGCATCAGGGAAGGTTAAATATCGAATGGTAATCGACTACAGACGATTAAATGATCAAACCATTGACGATAAGTATCCTATACCTAACATAACCGACATCTTAGATAAGTTAGGAAGGAGTCAGTACTTTACCACCCTTGACCTTGCTAGTGGTTATCATCAACTTGAAATGGACCCCAAGGATATACAGAAAACAGCCTTTTCTACAGAACAAGGACACTATGAATTTAAAAGAATGCCTTTTGGACTGAAGAATGCTCCAGCAACTTTTCAAAGAGTTATGGACAATATACTACGAGGTCTTCAGGAAGACGTATGTCACGTGTACTTAGATGATATTGTTATCTATTCAACAAGTCTTCAAGAACATTTGGAAAAACTTACAACCGTATTTGAAAGATTACGAAAAGCAAATTTGAAAATAAAATTAGACAAATGTGAATTTTTACGGAAGGAAACAACTTACCTAGGACACGTAATATCAGATAAAGGTGTGAAACCAAATCCGGAAAAAATTAAAGCCATCCTGAAATATCCAATACCTACGACAACAAAGGAGATCAAAGCATTTCTAGGCTTGGTAGGTTACTATCGAAAGTTTATCAAGGACTTTGCCAAAATTACGAAACCAATGACAAGATGTCTAAAGAAACATGCAAAAATAGTACATGATGAAGAATTTATAAAAGCATTTGAAACATGTAAACATATATTAACTAATGAACCAGTGTTACAGTACCCAGACTTTGCAAAACCATTTGTATTAACAACGGACGCCTCCAACGTAGCAATCGGCGCAGTACTCTCTCAAGGAAGAATAGGACAAGATAAACCTATAAGTTATGCTTCTAGAACTTTATCAGATTCAGAACAACTATATTCTACAATAGAGAAGGAGCTTTTAGCCATCGTATGGGCAACCAAATACTTTAGGCCCTACATCTACGGTAGACCATTCATCATCTACACAGACCACAGACCCTTGGTCTGGTTAACATCACTAAAAGAACCAAATTCCAAGTTAGCCCGATGGAAAATAAGACTAGAAGAGTATGATTATGAAATTCTATACAAGAAAGGCAAGTATAATACTAACGCAGACGCCTTATCTCGAATAAAAATCAACGCTTTGGAAACAGAATCAATACAAGGAAATATCGGAGACGACGTAGACCAACTTATAAGAGAACTACTAGAAGGAGAAGAAGATCCAAAAATCAACGCTTTGGAAACAGAATCAATACAAGGAAATGTCGGAGACGACATAGACCAACTTATAAGAGAACTACTAGAAGGAGAAGAAGATCCCCCAACAATAGAACAATTACCAAATACGTCATTTGTTACAGATGACGTACAACAACCTAGTACATCAGTCACCAGAGACCAAGACCAACCAATGGAACCTGCAAGTACGGTACATTCAAACTTAAACGACGAACCACGAGGTACAATACCAACATTGGATGAAGCGATAGACAACAAAAATCCTCAATATCATATCGATCAGACATATTTGGACACATGTAAGATTACACTACAGATAAATCAAGGGAAGAAAATTTACAGAGTAACCATGCCTAAATCAAACAACGAAGAAGAAATATTCAAATTAATAAGGGACTACATGCCACAAGGAAAACAATATTTATATTTCAAACAAGAACAAATGTACAAAAATTTCTGTACAACTTATACTAAATACTTCAATGATAACGGACCTAAATTATTTAGATGCATGAGGAAATTACAGACAATAAATGACCCAGAAGAACAAATGGAGATAGTCAAGAACTATCATGAAGGTAAAAATAATCATCGAGGAATAAACGAAACATTAAAACAACTACAACGTCGCTATTATTGGAACAACATGAAAGAAACTGTTTCAATCTACATAAAACGATGTCAATTATGTAACAGGACGAAATACGATCGTCAGCAACCACACCCAAGTCTAAATATAACTGATAAGGTAGATGTGCCATTTCAACGAATTCATGTCTACGTATTCACCATAGGCGGACAACAGTTCTTAACAATAATAGATGCATTCACAAAACATGCACAGGCAATAAGCATTAAAAGTAAGAATGCCGTTGAAATTGCCGACGCATCAATTACATACTCTGCTACATTCGGAACACCAGAAGAAATGATAACGGACTCAGGAGCAGAATTCAATAATGCACTAATAAAGGAATTATTGTTAAAACATAAAATTAAAATTCATTATTGCACACCAAACAATCCCAATTCGAACGGAAACATTGAAAGACTTCATTCAACGTTAATTGAGCATTTACGGATTTTAAGAGAAAACGACAAAACTTGTAGCATGACGAAACTGATGCGTATTGCGATCATAGCATACAACAACTCGATACACACAACAACAGGACTTACACCACATGAACTAACATTTGGACATACAAAGAGCCGTGATCCATTTGATCTGTATTATGATAACCATTTTTACAGTGATTACATCGAGAAACATGTAAACAGATTAAAGACTTTATACCAGAACCTAGGAAATCAAATGCAACAACAAAAGACCAACGTAATTGAGAAAAGGAACGAAAAAGCAAAAACAAAACCTTTGGAGGTAGGACAAGAAGTATATGTCAGATTAGGATCTGGAAATAGAAATAAAATAACACACATATTTCAAGGACCATATAGAATTCAAACATTACACGATGATAACACTGCAACTGTAATAGACGATAAGAATAAAATCAGAAAAGTACATATTAAAAATCTAAAACATGGCACTACTGTTCCAGAATCCTTGGATGGATCATCCGTGGACTCCGGGGAGACGTTACCATAAAATCAATAAGATACCTAGAAAATATATTAAAAATCAAAGCTTACGTAAAGGGAGAAAGTATTATATTTATCATAATGGTACCATTGGTGGAACCCGAATCATACAATTATTACCACCTCTTCCCCTTACCTTTACCAACAAATAATTCCTATTTTAAGTATATCTTACCATCTAATCCTTACCTGGCAATAAACGAAAATAAGTTTGTATCTTCAAGAGACCAATGCAGAGAAGTATGACCCGAAGAATACATATGCCAAGCAGAGCATAGTAACATCATTTCCAACACGTCACCATGTGAGATACAATTATTACGATTTACTAATAACTATGATGTATGCAGGCAGACCTTTACCAAAATCCAGGATATAGAGATCACAAAGATTGCACCTAACCAATGGATCATCACTGCCCCAAATTCAACCAATGTCAAGAAACGCTGTGATAAGACAGAAGAAATGGACAACATACGTGGGACCCACCTAGTAGAGATTACATCAGGCTGCATGATCACCATCAACGACAGGACTCTACAAGTGTACGAGTCCAAAACACAACGGATAAGAAGACCCAATATCCCGCAGCTACAGCTGAATCGCGGACCAAAATCCAGCGAAGAAAAAATTCATGAAATTCGACAACTACAAGAGGTCCACTATCAGAACTTGACGGACATCCACACCGGACTATACAAATTAAAAGAAGAGTTACAACATGTAACAACACCAAAACTTCACCAATTACCTATATATTGGACAATCATTTTATATGTTATTTTATGTTTAGCAATCCTTGGAATCGTAGCCAAGTTTATTATCAAATACCGGAAGTCGAAGCTCATTCCGCAACCTTCAACAGTCAGCATCTGCGGAGAAGCGATATCAATAAACAAAAGTCATCCATTGTCCCACTAAGGCCAACGGGATGTCTTTCGTCTCGGGATGGAGGAGTTACGTACCCAGATATGCTGAGGCAGCACATTCCTAGGAGTAGATTAAGAATAGTATATAAGCAGTAGCATTGTTCCACTTAGCAGTTATAATTATAGTCAGTATTATACTCTTAGATATTACGCACATCAAACTCTGTATGTAATATTTAAATAAATTGTTTTTTTTTATTTAACAAGTGTTAAACAATTATATTTCGCGCGATCCGACCGATCGGTGCGCTCAATACTTTTGAACCTGCACGCCGCGCCGTCGGCGTCGGCTAATTGCTTATAACTTGGCTAATTTTGTAAATTTTGCCATTAAACTTCGTACACACATTCTTAAGACGTTAAATAATAAAATAAAGGCCACAAAACCGGAATCCCTCCTTAATCATATCCACACACTTTTTTATGAGCTTTTAAATGAATAATTAGAATAAAAGTAGCTACCACAAAGTTATGAGGTAGACATTATCTTTTAATTTACATGACACGACAATTTGTTTTCTTGTTTAATTCGTAAGCTTGTTAGCTTGTTCATTAATGAACAAAGTGCTATACTTTCAGCTAGAGTGGCCACCAATAACTGGCAAATGTTTAGCTTTTACTAAGGAAGCGTAAAAAAACTACAAAAATATAACACAAAAGTACTCAAATACTATACAATAAATAATAATGAGTTATTTGACTAGCACATAATTAAGGATATACATCGCAAGCATGAAGATAAACATGCGAGCAATTTATATCCGCTATGTGCGTCCCAAATACGACGTTTTATCTACGACTCAAGTTCCATTTCATATAAATGTTATTTACCTACGACAGTATGTATAAATGTCCCTTACGTCACGGACTGCTTCACTTGTATTTCGCTTATAACAAACATGTGCTTTTGGTTGTGCTTTTGTGTTTTTAACGCACGACATAATGTCATCACAACGCAAATGTAGATCCATATTTTCCTATTTGATTAACATTTCCTCCTTGTCACAACAGTTCAAATGTAGTTTCCCGTAGTTGAAATAGATGTCGCGCAAATCACAAGCAATAGATAAAATACATTTGTTGAACTGTCACATATACTAACCTAACCTAATACATTTCCTTCTGTTGCAATATTTCTCAATTTATTTGTCATTTTTGATACAATTTATTGAAATTGTCGGGCGTAGATAAAATTATGTATGTACAATACTCGAGTTGTAACGCATATTACGTGCTAGTGAAAAATAACAAAACTTTCGTATGTTAACTTTCCACTCGTACGTAATATGCTAGTTACAGCTCTTGTAATGTAATATACTAACTATTAAATAACAAAACTCGCCGCTGCGCGTATGTTAACTAATGTTAACTTTCCACTCGTACAAAATATGTTAGTTACAGCTTTTGTAATGTAATATACTATTAAATGTGCTTATCAATGGTGGAGAGACGACTGCCAAATAACTGTCAACCACGTAGGTTTTGATAGACTTGACAGTATGTACTTTCGTATAATGATGACAGATCCTTTGAACTTTCATTATTCAAACGAACTGTCATTATTATACAAAGCTACTGTCATCATAATCATCGGTGTGTCATTGTATGGATTATATAGTGACCTTATTATATGCAAGTAATAGACAAATCTAATTACATACAGTATTTCGTAGTTATTTCATTTAGCTTGAGTCTTAATTCCGGAGACGTGTCGACCTTGCAAGAATAACGGTCGTTTGACGCTACCTAACCATGATGTGCTATATCAAAACTGCACATATGCGCTGCCGAAGCAATATAGTGTGACGAGAAAGAGAGTAAAGAAGAGCACACGTACGTGAATCTTTTCATCTTGTTTGCGGTATAGTTAGTTGATGCTGGAGTCATCTCTTCGTTATCTCCCCCTATAAAACTTTATTGGATTGTGTTGTGCGCGCTCCTGAATTTTTAACGTCCCAACATAAGATCTTTTATTTCTGAACGTCACCCGACCAACGACCGTCCACGATTTATGCGAGCACATATTTCGCAGTCTGGACAAACCGATAATAATAATACCCTACAGCGCTTGCTCGATATCGGCGTAAATTGAATATCTTCTAAAGCAAACATAGGTTTGGACAACTATATACAGGATGGGCAGTTTATTCTTAATATTAGATTACCTTAAAAAGTAGGTACATCTCTTCTTGTAGGAAAGGAACAATCGATAGATTTTTTTTCTGAAAACGTGCCAACCGCCAAAAAACTTAGCACGTTTCCAGATATGTATATGCTCTATTGATTGAAATTCCGCAGTGGAGATTGCGGAGGTTCCTGGTTCAAATCCATGGCGAGGTTATTTTTCCTAAAATGTAGCCTCCTGGATTAATTATTATTTGAAACCTAATATTACGGCAAATGTTCAGTTAATCCAACTTTAATACAATATCGACATAAATTATATGTGCCCGCATTAGCATCTTCTAAAATATCGTCTATAAGCTCCATATTTACTGAAATAGAACTTTGCACAAACGATGAACGTCAGTAATAAATAATTAGACACATGTAGTTTCTCCTGTTTCTCCTGTAATGTGCCCTCGACACCTTGTTGCTGTTCATTTGCTGACCTTACCTCATGTAGGGATGATTGAGCGCAGACAATTAAAACTTTAACCTTGACTATTTGTCGGCTGATGAAGAATCGTGTGTTTCGAAACTAGTCCCAAGTAAATTAAATTTTATATGCAAAATCCAAGAGGCCTTTCTGTGAACACCTACATGTAGTTTGTTTGTATTAACCGGATGACAACGTCATAAACTGTAACCTACGTCCACAGATATTTAAAAAACGAATTTTAAAAAGTTATTTTTTAAAATTAGTCACAGGATTGAACGTGTCACGGGTGTACAGCGGCGTAGTCATACTGCGCCCGCGACAGAAGGATATCGTAGCTGAATATTTTGTTTGGTAGCTGCGATGTTTTCAGAACGGAGCATTAATGCAAATAATAATTATTTTTGGTAATAAAGTACTTTTTTTTGCTTTCTTTTCATTTAATTACTTTAATCGAGGTGGAAATGTATTAAAAAGAAATAGTTTTAATTTTTACTTCAGGTATAAATCGCAATCTTTTTTAAATTATTTGGAATTCAGCTTCATTTAGTTCCAGTGTGATATAATCTAAGAGTGTTTTTCATGAATTTATATATTTATAAACCGGGTAAATTTTTAAGCTGTAATTGCACATATATATGCTACTAAACTGAACGTGTGAACGCGATCATTTCATTCAGTTCAACTGCACAAATTGGCTTGCGCAAACCAGTTTGTGCAAATGGCATGTGCGTGGAAACGGACCTTTAACCGAAAAATACCAGAAAGCAACGATTTCCTTTGGGTGAGTCATCATGTGCGAACCTACACGTGACGCTCCTTGTCGTACACGTGGCTGTGTTCTCCATGCGATCAGAGTGATCTCTCTAATGATTCTTCTTGGGATTAACATGATCAAAAAGTTCTCTTGAAGTTACTATTCCCTAAATTAATATTTAATATGAATATTAATAATACTATAATTTTGGGTTGAAATAATGTTGAAATCATGAACTTAAATATATCTATTTTTGGTTAACGAGATAATGCAAAATAGCCGACGTTGCCCTGACAAGAGGAAATACCCGCAATTTGTACCTGACATATCACGTCTCTCATAAAAATAATATATCATCTGGCACACAAGTGAGCACAAAACCGTAATCTAAGTAGCCATATCAGCAAAAAAATAGCTTATAAAAGGTCGAAATTGAGCGCCAAGAGCGCATAAATTCTGTTCAGTTAATCAAGTTTAGCGAGCAACGTATGCCCACCGCCTTAAATCAAATTAAGCGCACGACCGGATGTCGAAAAAAGGATCATATCTCTTGTCCACAGAAAGAATTCACTGCAGTTTTAATAACTTTCGCCCGAGTTTCAAATATGACTTCGGTAATTATTCGGATTCTTAAAAGTGCAGAAGCTCGCCCGGCACCGACGCCGGCCAGACGCTCTCTAGTTTCGAAAAAAGGACAAAACTTCGTTACTGCATCCCGTCTGATGCATTTACAGTTTATTCCAAGTGAAAATGGTGCTCTTCTTAGCTCGTTAGGTTATAATTGGAATAACTTTGCCTGGAGCAGATTGTTTGATATTTTTTACAGATGCTTAAAAAGTACCGAGTCAACACCATTTACTTTATTCAATTTACATTCTGATGTTGGTGAAGTAGCTATGAGATAATGACGTCAAGATTCTTTCAAAGATTCTCGTATACTTTACAAATGTGTCTTCCAGCTTGTTTGACAAATAGCGACGCTTGTTATTTGCGTTATGACAAGCATATTTAATAAAGTATGTATTGTAATTTGGAATGATCAATAAGTATTTAACAACCAATCGAAAAACAATAGTGGTCACAAACAAAACCGAATTGATTCAATGCGTACGAGTATTATATATTATATACGGTTACAACCACACTAAAATACATCGCTAGTTTCGGATATGTTATCTATAGCAGTAAACAATTTTTAAAGAATTCAATTTTCTAAATAGTTCTTTTCCTCGCTGGTGTTTTCCATATCATACAGATACTGAACATAGTTACATAAAAAATAAAAAAGTAAGACATGGGTAGCTTGGAAAAAAACCCACATTTAACACAAAACGTGAGAGAGGGCATGGAGTACCGAATATGTGTTACTTATACTGAACATGATTTAATATTTATTAATCGTATGTCTAAATAGAACGCCCAACATAAATATCACTGAACAAATACTATCTGGATAGAATAACAGTTCTTCAGACCGGTCCTGTCAAATGACATCAGTGATGCCCAACAAACTCTGAACAACAACTTCAGCGTGGGCATTAATGAGATACCTATGTTTTTTTTATATAGAAGATGTCGGTGCTTATAACGGGCTCTATTGAATAAATTTTTAATCTGATGTTCTAGACTACAGATTTTCAGATGTTTGAAACCTCTATAAAGCCACTGCGTAAAAAGAAACAAATCTGATATGGGCAATTACAGACCGGCAATATTGCTTCCAAACTTAGCAAAGTTATGGAGAACCTCTTCGCAGATCAATTAGTGGGATTTCTTATGAAATATAACACATCAAACCATCGACAACATTTATGACAGAAAAAAAAACATATTTAGCGATGTTGGATATGGTTAGTCATATGGTCAGCTCTCTTGAGTCTAGGACAAGTGTGGGCAGTATGCACTAAAATTTATCAAAAGCTTTCGACAGTGTTAATTATCAATATACTTCTGGAGAAGATGGAGAAGTATTGTATATGTGTGGTTCCTTTGGCCTTGGTAAGGAGACACTTTACTGGAATAAAGCAGAGGGTCGTGACAGAAGACGGCGGACATATAGTATAGGCAAAACCGGGAGAGCTGAAGGTGATTCATCGCTTAAAATCGTATGAACCAAGTTATGAACGTACCGCGTGAATAGGTTATTAGCTGTGTATATTAAGTTGCCTACTAGGTAGTTCGTTCATGATTAATATTTAATTATTAAAAATACTGTCATTTTATTGTGATAATTGTCCTATCTAATTTATATATCCATCATTAGCATGTTTAACAGAAGCAAAGTGAAAACATACCAACGAAAACATCTTGTTCACATCACACGTTCGCGGTCGAATTGGAGGTTAGGTTGCTACCGCTGTCATTCGTTCTTATGGTTCTAAGAACAGACGTACTTTTTTGTCTTGCCCATTTAAATTATACAGCAGACGTATGAAAAGTATGCTATTTCGTTTTAACACGCGTCAATATTTAGAAATATTCTGTAACGCATGTCTAAAATAACAGCTGAAATATATGAGTAATCTTCAGCTCTCCCAGTTTTGCCTATATATATACTCAAGGTGTTCCTCAAGGATCAATCGTGGAACCTTTCCTGTTTATTGTAAACATGAATGACATTCCCAGTTCTCGGCATATCATAACATCCACGTATGCAGACGATACCTCGCTGGCAGTTAACGGTCGGGACAACAGACGCTGAGAGAACTGGTGTTCAACCCAACCCAACACGTTGGAGACCTGCAAACCTGGTTTTCTATCAATGACTTACGTTAATTCCGTCACTGCTAAAGCACACATAGTCAACTACAAAGCAATGGATGATATATACATTACCATAACAAGATTGGTCCACCCTCTCTGCTATCTACTTGAAAGTCACTGTTGATGAAGCTCTGAACTGGAGAGACGATATTCTAGATCTTCCTGACAATAGTGCAAATAGTCACACGCAATCAATGAAAACTTGGACTCACCTGTAGAAAGAGATGAGGCCCATTTGTAACTGAATGTTCAGGGAGAAACTGAAGAAGTTGAAGGGTCAGGCGATATGATCGCTTCAGAAATTCTTTGAAGAGGATATCGGCTGATTGACCATGATTTGTTGCTTTATTTATTGTGATCTTAATTCTTGTTGCGTGTGATTTCTTTTCAAATCCTCATTGAGACCAGAACTTTTTTTTTCAGCTAGAATACTTAATTGATACCCCAGGTATTTCCTGTGTAAAGTTTGATTGAAGAACTGTTGCTTCAAAGTTTTATGTTTAGTTTTATGTTGATCTAGCCATTGTTCTTCCGCGCACTCTTTCAAGGAGGATAATAAAAATTTGTAATTATCTTCGTTTTTGTCATTGACATCCTTTATGTAGTTCCTATCCTATACACCACTTACGTGTATGTCCGTGAAGTCATTCATTTTGTATTTTTCGATGTTTATTTTTCGTCGTTAGTGTAGTGCTATTCTTTACTATTACGTGCTGCGTTTTATCTTTTAGTCCTCTTTGTCGCCTTTATTCTTTTTATTATTATAGATTCGTATTGCCGGTGCAAGTATACCATGCAACATGTTATGTGATTTGACCATGCCATTGGCTAAAGGCGCGGTTATCGCATTTATCCGAACTTATATTGTTTTTTATATAACCGACTGGGACATATCCAGGATAGTTTCAAATTTCTTTCTCTACCTTTACATTCTGAAAAGCATATAAACCCATTTTACTTTTTTTTCACAGCCTAATATTTTAAATAACATTTGTAGGATAAACAACAATAATTTGTACTAGCTTCAGTTATAGTTTAGACTTTGTTATAATTTAAATTAATAGTGGCGTGTTACCTAAAATATTTTTTTTGTCTGTTGCAGATGTTTTAATCAACGTCATCAGGAAAATGGATGGCGATGAAGAGGATGCAGAATGTACATTTGAAAGCATAATCAGCTCGTGAAACCCAGCAAAATGGTGCTGCGTTCACGCCGTCTCCAACACCTCATTATTCTATTTGGTTGCCTGGCGCGTATGGCTTACTCGGAGTGTCCTCATCTTTGCGAATGCAAGTGGCGTGATGGGAAAGAATCGGTGGTTTGCCTGAACGCAAGCTTAACGTCAATTCCACTTCATCTAGACACTGCCACTCAAGTAATCGACCTAACCAACAACTTAATTCCAAATTTAAGGAACGATGAATTTAGCAAGGCTGGGTTACTCAATCTCCAGAAGATATACGTTTCCAAATGCAAGCTCAAAACCCTTGAAAGGTACACATTCAGAAACTTGAACAATTTAGTCGAATTAGATTTAAGTTACAACTTGATTAGTATGATCCCTTCCCACGTGTTTGAGTCAATACCTGAGCTGAGAGAGCTAAAACTTAGCGGAAATCCAGTCCAAAGGATACCCAATAACGCATTTGTGAATCTTCCGCACTTAATAAGGTTGGAGATATCTGAATGTAAAATTAGTATTGTTGAAGAAAGAGCGTTCAAGGGTTTGGAAAAGTCGTTATCGTTCTTAAAACTGGACAATAATAAATTAAATGAGCTGCTCGCAAATTCTATTTCTAATCTGAAGAAACTCCAGGGCTTAGAATTGGATGGAAATCCTTGGAATTGCTCTTGTTTATTACGGCCTTTGAGAGAGTGGATGTTAAAACAAAATGTTCCTTTCGGAGGTCCTCCCTCATGTCAATTTCCAAAACGACTTGAATCTAAACCTTGGGATAAGTTAGACTTGGATGAGTTTGCTTGTGTACCTGAAATCTTTGCGTATGAATCAAAAACTCATGGTGTCGAAGGAAGAAACGTTACCATGACTTGTCGCATAACTGGAATTCCGGAACCTAACGTACGTTGGCTTTTAAAGAACAGGGTTATTGCAAATCTATCAGGAACGTCATATTCTAATGGAAAGAAATTGTATGTTGTTAAATTGAAGAACAATTCAAGTAATCTAACAATATTAACAGCTGACCTCCAAGACGCAGGTATCTACGTATGTTCAGCAGAAAATAAAGCTGGAAAAGCTGAAGCTAGTGTTACTTTAGCAGTATCTAAAAAACTGTCTGAAAACCAAATAAGCAACAAAATATTGGTAGTGAGCATCATTGCCGGAGTTCTCCTCGCAGTGGTTTCATGTTTAGCAATGCTATGCATGTTCACATTTAGAAAAAAGCACTTACTAACCTGGAGAAGAGCAGAATGCAGAAACGAAGATAACTACGAGAAAATTGAACTTAGTCACAAGATCAGCGAAAATATTAACGGACGACCTGCACATGCCGAAATATCGGTGGTAGGAGGAAATAAGAAAAACGGCGAATATAGAGTGGTTCCCGGTGGTGACACTGACCAGGAAGTCGAAGAAGAAGAAGATATCGTAGATGACTTTGCTAGAAACCAGAGAGAAACCAAATTCTGGAACTCTGGTCCTGTAGGGTCACCGGAAAACAAGTGGACCCCGAGTCAACCTCAGGTGGATAATGATGATCTGCATATACCGAGGAGACCAAGAATAGATACAAGGTGAGTTTTTTTTTAATGTAAATTATCCTAAGCCAAGTGTTGTAACATTACCACAGTATATATCATTTACATATTCCCCTTTTTTCTTTATATTTGCCAACCCTTCTAGTTGTATGAGTCCCTTTCCAGTTGTCAAAAAATTTTACTCAAGTTAGATACCATTTTTATTTTAAAAAAAGATAAACAAATTTTGTATAGAAATATTTTAGTTTATTTTTATATTTTTTTAGATAGAATAGCTATCTGTAGTTGGCTTTATACGTTATTATTAATGGCACTATTAATGACATTTATCAATGTGTACTATTAATGTCTACCAAAATAAAGCTGCGCAACGTTTCCATTTTTTGATTGGCCGTTTTCATACTTAATTTGTCTGGTATACTGGAAATAATAAATTTGTCTTACAGATGCAGTCTAGTTTGTTTAACAGTTTTAATAGACACGAAACAAAAAATAAAATATAGTTTTAGCATCTGAAATAAAACCTTGCTTGATGTGATTAGGAATTTACACTTTTCACCCACTTTCTTGTGGTTGACTTGTTTTACATTATGATGTTAAAACTTATACTGTTTCATTTATTTTTTTTTATTGTATTGATTTATATTTTGGAGCAAATAAAGACAATTTATTATTATTATTATTATTATTATTATATTGCACCTCTGCTGATGAAGATATTTTAAAATTTGATATTTCCTTTATATGAGCAATGCATGGGTGCACATTTTAAAATGATCTTACGTATAGGTCTTCCAATATTGTAACAACCAAAACTTGTGTTTTTAAGTAGAACTGCCTATATTTCCATACATTTTTTGAATTTCTTACCAAATTTTAAGGCAATGAGTACTTAAGATATTTATTTTGGTAAGAACAAGAATTTAAGGAAAAAGTTGCAGCTAAGTACTGTCAATTTATTCCAAGTTATATGATGTAATTCAACAATAACCACATGTGTGCATACTGTGCATTCTAACTGCGTGTCAGAGAGCAAATATCTTTTCTCTGTAACATATGACTGTGTGGTTTGTGATTGTGTGATGTTTCAGTCAGTGTGTTGTTTATTTCCATGCTTTGCTTTGAAATAATTGGAAATAAACAAATCACTAACTGAAAAGAATCGTATTTTATTCATCACACAATAGTAAATATTATTCTAAGTAAAACTTTTCATATGAATCTAATTTCTTTTTCAAATCCTCAAAAAGTTACAGCCGCTTGAAATATTAACAAAATAAAAAATAAATAAAAGAAATACTTATACCCGGTACATGTAAGTAGAAAATTACATTCCAATATTTGCATTTTAGGTTTGACAATCGAGAATATATTTTAACAATAAAATTTTCTGAAAAGTAATAAGGTAATAATTTCCCATTATTGTGCAACTTTCTGCTGGACTGCATGAACAATGCTATATACAGTTTTTGTCTCAAAACGCGTAGAAGTTATTAGAGGTTTTCTCAGGTATTTAATCACATACCAATACACCAAATATAAGTTAAAAAATACAAATTTTGTACATAATGTGTTTTAGAGCATTTTAATATTATTGCAATTTTATACGAGTTAGTAGTAAAGGTATCTACAACATAATTTGATTATTTTAATACTTTCTTTTGCTGTCACAGTGTTTTCTTTAGTTAACGCAGTTAACACTAGCTATAGCTAATAATGCATTGTAATACATTATCAAATGACATAAGTGGTTAGTATTAATGTTCACTCCAAATCAAACAATACAATATGAACTTTTTCCTATGACATTTTACATTTAATTGTGGAAATGTGATATTTTACTCTTGAGCATATTTAACAATGTCTTGCTTTGCAATAATCCTGTAATTCAATAGTCTTAGGATTGGTGTAGCTTGTTCTTTGTAAAGAATGATATTTTCGAGAAATTAATATTTTGGCCCGTTATAGATACAGTTAGGTCCATCTGAGGACACTTCTGAGTAGTATACAGAATAATTTGGTTCTGCACAAAATTTTGGTATGGCTACTGGATTTATATTATGTTAAGTCAACCCCAAGAAAACGAAAATCCGATCCATTGAATGTTCTTAAATCCAAATAAGTGTTTGTTAAAGCTGTTGTTAACGAGACCTTGCTTTTCCAGTATCGTAAAATATCTCCATTTCTCTGCGAACCAGACTGTTTATATTATCTGTAGAATTGCAGTTTAACTCAGTCCATTTAAAACCGATGAAGTAGAATAAATAAAACGTAAACGAAAGCCCGGAAAAAAATTGAAATGCTAATTTGTACTCCAACGAATGCCGTAGAATTAAATTCCACCCTCCCGGAGAACAGTATTTTAGTATGTCTATTTTTTCTAGAGACGATTTCAAGAGGAATTACAATTCGACGTCTGGTACATATAATCTGAGCCCCTCCACGTCTACCGGACTACCGCACCACCCCTACAGAAACAAGAGTTACACCGACGCCACAGCAAATCTGTACAATTCCGGTTTCTCGTCGGATTTATCCTGTCTGGCGGAAAGCGACGAGAGAAAATATCCCGACCTAATTGAGAATTCATCCCCATCAAACAGAGCCGGCTCCAACACATCTCATAAAGCGAACAGTGAGGGCGGAAGCATAAATGACTTAACCGAATTCTTCTGTACACTGCCTAGGAAGAAAGGTCACGCTTCAAGATATCGAAGCACCGACAGTCAGTCACCGCTACTTCCAGAAAGCAGATACAACAGCAGCGGTGGAAGTAGCCTAGGAAGCCACGAATTTGCAAACAGAAGATTGCCCGACTCACCAAATCACACCCGAAGTAGAGGTAATCTAAAGTCTTGCAGCTATTTGAATTTAAGCAGCAACCGGCAAATTCTTTCGCCTACCGCAATTCAAGAACTACCGAATGCCACGCCTCTGTTAGATGTGTCAAAATTGGAGAGTCGTGTGTATTCTAAAAATGTACCGACGACTGCACACTCAAATGTGAATCCGAATTTAAACACATACGATTACCACGCAGCTCAACTGGAACGATTTTTAGAGGAGTATAGGTCCCTGCAGAAGGAGTTAACTAAGATGAAGGAAACCTGCGACAGTTTGAAACAGGAGCGAGCGTATATGAATCAAAGTCTACCAACGCCATCTTCCTCGGAAGACGGCAAATTGTCGGATAATGTAAACCCAAGTGAATCGCTCAGTTTGACGATCAGTGAGTTCGAGAACGATTTGACCAAGTATTTAAAAAACCAAACGAACTTGAGTAATACTGACAACTTTAGCAAATAATTGTCTACTGTAAATAAACTGCATTGATGAATAACATTCTTGTGACTGTTTCTTGCGTTACCTATACATAACAAGATCTCTAATAGATTTTATAGGATATATTTGTGATATTAACGTTTAGATATTTCCAGTTCTTGATTTTATTTCAGTGTAAAATAAATAAAATGTTTGTATTATCCATCTAAAAACATATCCTTTATAAATATTGTTTAAATAAAATGATTTTAAAAGCGAGGTTGTTTTTTTAGGACCAATAATAGCAGTCTGGCACAAATATACATTTCTTTGTTTTCCTTTCAATTCATTTGTGTGAATAAACTTATTTTAATTCAATAGGCGAACACAGCTCAACGGATTCTTTAAGGAGTTTGGTCCGGCGAGCCAAGTCGGAAACAGGGAATGGAAATTTTTATTAACTCCAATAAATTTAAATTAAATTAAATTAAATTTTTAGTGGTTTAAATGGACAGAAAAATACAAATTAGTACTGTTGATTTGACTATTTTCACCAATTTACAACCACCTAGAGATATACAAGACGTAAATTTCGAAAAACCGGTCGGTAGTACCACTAACTTAAAGAATAACTGAACCAACGGCATATTATGTCTATAACGAATCCCTGAAACCACATGCATCTAGTTTTATAATAGAAAATCGACACCCTTTTCATATTACGTTGGTGAATCGGCAACGAAGAGAATGATCTGTACCTACATCAATCATAACATTAACAAGATATTATTTATTCTCACTTTCCCGCTAAACGATATATATTTCGCACATAAATATAAATTATCTGCCTTCATTATCACTTGCCAAGGTGTCCGGAAAGTGAGAAAGTTAACAACCTTATCGACAACAAGTTTGTAACATGTTCGACGATATCATATATATGGAAAAGGTTTATCGACGGTAACCTTTTTCCTTGATATCATATATAGACTTTTTGTTCATTCCAACCATGGTTTACATGAACGGTATGCATTTACAGGGTGAGCCTGTGACTCTTGATACTCTTGTTTTCCGGAAATGACGTCATCATTGAAATTTTTAATTTCACTCTATATTCGGTCTGTCAATCAGGATGACATTATGAACACAAAAACATATCGATATCATTTTTAGCGAACAAACATTTACTTCTTGTTTATTAATGTAGGTAGATATGAAGTGGTGAAAATAGTAGAAAATTGTTAAATAAGTAAATCAATTCACAGTCATATCTCGGTGTCTCTCGACTTTTTATACAAAACTTAAATTCCAGAAAACCGGTACTAACACTAACCTAAACAATAACTCAACAAATAGCAAATTCTGTATTACCGGTGCCCTCTGGCGTGATTTAATTGGTTTTTGGCCAGAGTCATTTTTTCACGTGTACTTTATGGGTACACCCTGATTATTCTACAGATAGCATTTAGCTGATTAATATTTCACCAAATACTTGCTATTTTGCTGAAAATCCCAACGTGGAAAGATCATAGCAGGAAAATTTAAAGTAAAATATTGGTTTAACGATCACAGTCTGAGTAATAAACATGGATGAACATCGTAATTTCACAGTTCTCTGTATGCTAATTTTGATGTTCCTCCATAGTCCACTACGCCGATTTTGATCATTAACCCAATATTTTGTTTCTATTTTCTTGCATTATAACCGACATTTCCATGCTACGATTTTCAGCAAAATGTCAAGTATTTGGTATCATCGTAATCGGAAAAAGGTCATGTATAGAATAACCAGGACGCATCTATAAAGTACTCGAAAAAAACAATATTTATTGACCAAAAAACTAAAACCAGTGGTTATTTGACAATTTTCGAGAATTTATAGCCACTTAAGTTAATAAACAAAAAAGTTATTTTTTTCGTTACCTTCGTGATATTAATTGATAGCTTTTGTGTTTTGAATGTCATCCAGATTGAAAATATCACACAAATAACATAAGGCGAATTCCTGAAAAACCGGATGTCATACTAACATCAAGATTATCCAAAAAATGGCATTTTGTGTCTATCAGCACTTCTCAAAATTTAATTCTTCCAGCGTTATACATGACAATCGGGCGTGGGTCACCCAGTACATCACCCGGTACATACATACAAAGTACATACACCAAATTTGATTTATCAGTCACTACTCTCATCACACAATTTATTAATGTTTGTTTTTATTTATTAAACCATATAAAATCTGTTGCCATTTATCCCACCTTTACCTAATATTAATTACTATCAGCACAACAACAAAGAGTTATTGAACTTCAAGTTTCATTAATTTTTTTCACATATTCTAGAGGTTTCCTCATTGTTCTGCAAACAAATCGTTGTGTCAAAGATCAGGTAAGTATGACTATTATTTTTGTCCTTGTTTTCATATAAAATAAGTGAAATACTCTGACATTTATACTCAAACTTTTGCAATGTCAATATCAACATGCAAATAATGCAAATATAAAATGCACACTGTTCAAGTTAAACTTACAACAGTCATGGTAACTTCAAACACTTTAGCCTCTGGCCTATCTTTGCCGTTTGTACCAGGAAAGACATAATAGAATAGATACTATAAATACTTGTCTTATAACTTCTTTGTGTAGTACTATTCGGCATCTTGCCAGTGGGCTTTCCTTGCGCGGTAGTACAGTTGCTTTTAAAAGAAACCGTTTGATGTTCTGACGTAATAAGCAAGTTGTAATGCAGATCTCATTGGTCACGAAACAATAATACATTTCAATAGGGGTTTATTTCTGAGTTATACCGAACGCCGTTCTATTCTTGATCGCCGTTACGGTAAATTGGGTTTCAATACCAGTATGCAGCCGTTCACCTGAACTGACAGCATATGTCCGACTGTGCATACTCTATACGGAATAACATTCATGCAAATAAAACGCCAATATCACAGCGCTTTGGTTTCCGTGTAAACAACAAAAACAAAATGTGACATAACCTATCGTACATTATTGTTGTTATTGTAATTGCGGTATATAAGCATGGGCGCTTGCAGAAACATTTCCAGGGGATGAAAAACGAAAACTGACCATGGGTTGGGTTTACAGTTGCTAACTCAAAAAGCAGGGTTTTGCAAACATTGTTGAACAAATTTCTATTATACCCCAAATTGTAGGTAATTAAAAGACCTAGTAGCCCTTTGACGCTCGGAGTTTTGCCCCATGGCAAATGTATAGCAAATGTATTTCAATCAGTTGCTCCAGAAAAATGTTTATAACTTTTACTAAAATTGTTGGATCATACCCCAAATTTTAGGTAATTAAAAGACCCAGTAGCACCGACGCTCGGGGTTGTGCCACATGGACAGCAAGCCATAAATGGCGATTTTTACCGTCTCATAGCAAACGTATTTCACTCAGTTGCTACAGAAAAGTATTTGTAACTTTTGCGAAAATGATTGCATAAATATCTATCATACCCCAACTTGTAGGTAATTAAAAGACCTAGCAAGTAGCCTTTTGACGCTCGGAGTTTTGCTCCACGAACAACAACCCCTAAACGGTGATAATCTCCGTTCGAATAGCAAACGTATATCCCTCTGATGCTACAGAAGAATACTTATAGCTAACAAACAGTAAAACGATTCCTATGCATTTAGTTTTTGTTAGCTTTACCAATAAATTTACAAGAGGATCGAAGAATGCGATTTAATTCGTATGGTAGGGTTTGTACATGTGTACTCTCAAAGAAATAAATGCCAGATGTTTTATTATTTCAAATATTTAAGTTTTTTATTCGATAAGTGAATTACAATCTACTCATCATTGACTAGTGAGTAACATAGACAATTAATTAATAGGTTAGAAAACTTAGTTTACTAATTTTGTTTTGTAATGAAGTGCTCCATAACGTTAAAGAAATATTAGAAAAGAAAGGTCCAAACGGTTGTCCTATAGTATATTATAATACAAGTTTTATAAATCAAAAATTGGCGCACGAGTAGTTGTAGGCACGACGAGCGTAGCAAGGAGTGCCCAAATGGAACGAGTGTGCCAATACGTCTTATAAAACGAGTGTTATATACTATTTTTCTACTTTGCGACATTAATTTTACATACATTTCGAAAATTGCGGTTGTCATCTTACAATCTAGAGTAGTTTGATAGTCAACAGTTGGTAGTTGGAGTAAAATTCACAAATACGACTGACGCGAGCGAATGGCGATTGAGATGTCAGCCTTGTTTGACACTTGACGTCGATATCATCAATCTTGGAAAACTAAAAGTTACCAAATGTTTGTGACCTAGTGTTTTCATAACGACACCGAAACCGGCTTCGTTATGAGTTCATAACGAACGCAAAGTAGAAAAACGTATTTATTTTGTGGTCTTATGGCTACCGGTTTCAAACAGCTACGCGTCCGTCATCAGGCCAAGCTACATACAAATATAAAACAACAAATACTTCGTCAGCTTCCTAAATTACAATAACAGTCCAAAACAACAAAAAGTGCGCAAAAACGTGAGATTAATTCGGTATTTCAATTACAGGTTCGGGGAAATAATAAGGTTATATTACCGTCAAACTATGCTGAAGACATCGAATTGTGTCACTGTTGAAGACGAATAGCGTCACATTCACATTTAATAACAAATTAAACATATTAAAAAAGACACAAACTCTATGAAATTAAACGCAAACAAATGCTCTGGCGGTGTTTGATATTGTGTGGTTGCGCTATAGCGGTTATCCAGTGAACTATGGGAAAGGCGAGACTGTTTAATAATCTTAGTAAACAATCGGCAAGGATTAATGTCTAGGTCTTCATTAAAAGTCGGGTCTGCTGTTTTCTTGTAGTTCTTGTATATTTCTAGCTCTTCCAAGAGTGTCGTACGTCTCGACTTAGCTTCATAATGTAACAGTTTAACGTTGTTAGTATCGATGGAATGTTGGTGTTCTTTTAGGTGTTTAAAGACGCTAGTAGCTGTTTTAATCTTATGCCAATGTTGCTAATGGATTGACCTGTATAATACATGTCTCATTGTTTGCAGTAAATCCTGTAAACTCCACTCTTTGATGTTAAGTATATCTGTGTATCTTTATTATTGTTAATTAAGTTACACTCAAAAGGCTTATGTGTCGTCTGATCAATGCGGTATTGTCGGGGAGCTGGATGCTTGCAACTTTTTGTATTTTGCTGTACACAAACTCCATTTTCAAAAATCACTTTGAGGTTCTAATGGAGTTCATCATTCCTAATGTACCAAGACGCATTGACAATGTATCATATACTAAAACAAAACATAGAAACCTTCATTGAACAACATTGGCTTAGTGTTCGGGTGGGTGGTGGTGAGTTTGCGGTGGGAGTTGTGTATCGCCCTGATAGACACTATGATCAGTTTATGCAAACGTTGAAGGCACGCTAGCTCAGATAATACCATTCTGTGACGATTTTTTCTGTCTGGCTGATGTCAATATCGACACGTTACATGCTATTAATTATAAATGGCGTCACTTTTCTGAACTGCGCCAACTCGCACTACTGGAGTGACGGCAACCATAATAGATCATATACTAATCACTGGTGTTGACGTTGAACTGAATGAATATGGTGTCATGGATGCTCATGATATGTCACTCCATTCGCTGGTTCATGGTACTTTTCCCATTGATTCCAGTTCTACTCCAGCCGTGACGCGCACCTTCAGAAATCTTAAAAATTTATACAAGGATGGTTTTCTTTTGGATTTGTATTCTGTATCCTGGTACTAGATGTTCGATAAGACAGACGTTAATGGCAAGTTAGAATCGCTTACTACTTATTTAAACAATGTCTGACGAATATCCTCCCATCAGGACTCATAAGTTTAATAAGCCCCTTGGTTAACTGATAACATACAATTATTAATTTCTTGTTATTTAGTCTTCTTGAGTATTGTTCACGATATAATCCAGGCTACCGATCAGGGAAAAATTACAGTTTTGGGGCTACTACGCTACTCGAAGGGTTTTGACACTCGGAATTACGGTTTGTTGCTTGCTATTTTACACCATATAGGTCCATTTTACACCATATAGGTTTATCACATAATACTATCAAGCTATTTTCTTCATACTTAATTAATCGCAAGCAGTGTGTTGTGGCGGCTGACAAACAATCTAACTGTATGACGGTGACTTCGGCTGTGCCTCAGGGTTCCATACTTGGGCCATTATTGTATACAATTTACACATGTTGCCTCTACGATTCTTTGAGCAGTTGTAGATATCACGTCTATGCCGATGACACACAAATTTACCACAGTTTCTTGCTCACTGATTTGGAGGTAAATCTAGATCTAATCAATACTGATCTACAAAACTTGTATATACAGTCGCAAAAACATGATCTCAAACTGAATGCTACAAAATCTAAACTTATGTTGTTCGGTACAAAGAAGATCGTACAAAAAGCAAATCATTATGTTAAAGTTTACATTAACGGTGTTGGGTTGGAGGTGGGATAGTCGCCAGAGAGTCTTGGGTTGATACTGGATTCACAGTTACGATTTAAGCAGCATACAAGAAGGGCACTGCAAAGGTCTTACAGTACTCTCAAAATGCTATATGCGAATAGGACACTACTGAATTCGGAAGTAAGGAAAATGTTGTGTGAGTCTCTCATACTTTCTAATCTAAATTACTGCGATATTGTATACGGATCATGCATCGGTTCAGATACCGGGCGACGTATACAGGTTCTTCAGAACTCTTATGTGCGCTTTATGTACAACATAAGACGACGGCAGAGAGCCTCGCATGCATTGGCTGAGGCTGGGTGATGCATGGAAAACCGTCGATTTCTTCATGCTGCGTGTACCTATCACAGCATTAGTGTCTCAGAAACGCCCCCATAATTATATAATAAAATAAAGTTTAGAAGTGATATTCATAATATTAATATTAGAAGGAAGGACACACTAACAATATCAAGACATAAGCTAACTCTGTTTAAAAAGTCCTATACTTACAGTATTGCAAGTACATATAATAAAATTCCATCTCACTTAAAGATTTTGAGCAAAGAAAGTTTTAGGAGGCGATTAAAATGTATGTTGTGCTTGGGTGACATCATTATTTAACTGAGTATGAGCGACTGAGCGCATTTTTATTGTTTACTAGGAGTGGAGGGTGCGAGGGCGGTGGAGTACGTGCAGGATTGACGACAGATTATTACAATTGCCCATAATTTATTTTATTTCGTTTGCAGGGAGAACAGGTTTATGTTGTTTAGGATTGCAAGGCAGAACAGATGGTCATGCTTGTATAGCCAGTCTGATTGCAATCCTATTGATCAGACTAACATTGTTGTTGCATTGATTGCTAGGTTATACATTATAACCAGAAAGATTTACAAATGTGTGTAGGTACTTATGTTAGTTTGATTGTTGTATGTTGTATGATATTACTGATCACTAAATTTTATTTCTATTTCTATATGTATTACAATTTACTATCATTACAAGTGCCGAAAGTACGGAATAGCATACTGGTATATTTCTGGTATATTTCTGTATAGGAAGTGTTAGGATACCACTTCTACGAAACGTCAAGTTTGAAAAGCTAATTCATTTTTTTTGTTTTGACTTGTTTATTTTACGTCGGTATAGTTCCGCAACTTAGGCCAATCACCGACGCTGAGGGCAGGCTACACACACCCAGGAATTTTGTCCTACTGAAGGAATTCCAACCTCCACTAAGACTTCTTTCACGTGCACGTCGCATAATGACAGCACACGGGGCCACCGGCTTTACTTCCTCATCCGATGGAAGGCGGCATGCAAAGGTATTTGTTCCCTGGCTAAAATACCAGGACAGTCGATTTTAGCCCAAGCCGCGATTCGATCCCGGGCCTCCAGCGTATATAGCAGCCGCTCTATCCTATACGCCATCGACCTCCCCCCCAGATTTATATTCGTTCATGACACTTTAGATGTCACATCCGTACCAATATACTAAAATATAACTACACTCATCGCTATACTTTATTTACAATTTTCACAATTTATCGTTTTAACAATTAGATATAATAACTGGTTGATATTTCTTATCAACAAACAATCAAATTGGTAATCTTATTTTATTTGATTTTTGTACTTTGCCGCACTAGAGCGGCAACGTTCCATAGCGGCTTGCGGTTCTCCAACCTCTGATGAAATCACCTGTTTTCGAGTGTGACAGCCATAGACATTTCTGTGGTAACAGCACAAAAAAATTTATCAAATCCAGGCTACTATGTAGTTTCATATCAATGCAGATGCGACCGATCTCGATCAAATAGAATTTGTTCTTGAAGCCAAACTATTAATTTTACCAAAAAATATCATAGGCATAAATTATTCAAAATTTCCTCTACATTAATTTATTATTTACCTTTTTGTCGAAATTACAGAAATGGCGGCTCATTTGCAAAATCCTTGAAAAACGCTTAGAATAAGCTATACCAGTTCGTTTGGACCCTTTTGAACCAAAAGCTTTTCAGCTCTAAGTTTAGTCATAAAACTTCTAATATGAACTTTCATCCCGATACCTTTAGTAGTTTCTCCGGAATCGTCGCCACAAAAATCGTTTACTCACACACAGAAATTTTTTTTGTACCTTGGTCAAAAATGTTCAGGGCATACAGACCTATTTCCGCTAAAATCTCAATTTTTTTTTTCGGCACGATTACAATACTTCATCATACTGCGTATGATAAAGTAAAAATAACATTAATAAATTTTTATATTACATAATAACTATTGTAAATACGTTTGGAAACGTTATGGTTTCCATCATTTTCTCACAATTTTCGTTCTCAAGTATTGAGGGATAAGACTTACTTTAAAATGTTTCTTCTTCTGTGAAAATGAAACCGAACATAATGAACAATGAACATAATCAACAAATCTTTTACAGGTGATAGTAACCCGGTCTCCAATATTTAAGTATCAACATGCCCGGAGGTAGCTCTGTAAGAAGTAAGAGGCTCAAAACGTTTTTTTCTTATTATAATTTTAAACATTAATTCCATGAGATAGATTGAAGTCGCTGTCTCGGTAGATAACATTTTTTACAAAAAAAAATCGATGTATTTTTAATCAATGATTTCCTTCGCTCCGACCGCATTCCCATTAATTCGGCATTATTATTTCAATTAGTAACTGTTGGCGAATCAGCGCGTGCTCTGGGCAGAACCCATTTTGTGGATCAGCGTAATATGCGAAAATTGCGAAGTCACGGCTAGCACGATTTGGACGAGCTGTGCTCGTCAAACCGAAAACTTGGGCAAACAGAAAAAAGAAGGAAGAAAAAGACTCTCCGACGTAAATTAATGGCTAATAAAGTCAGCGAGCGGCGGAGACGATTCGTGGAACCGTGCAACCGTAAGGGGGGCATTATGTATATGAAGGCCGTAAAAACGGAAAACCGCCAGATAACGCCGAGTGAAATTTTATCGAAGCGGTGGGCGGACGTCGCGGCTTCGTCCCCTATATCGACGCTGTAAATTCCACGGAAGACGCTTACAACGATGGTGCCCCTTATCGCCTGTGCGATTTTACAATTGTATGAAGAGCTCGGTTGGTTTCTTCTTTATCATTCGCGCCGAATGCACAAGAAATGATTACGGATACAGAAAACCTTCGAGGTTAAGAGAATAAAGAGAAGCAACGTTAAAGCATGGTGGTCTACTTTAAACATGTAGGAATGTATTATCACTGCGACTATAACTAAGTTTACGAAAGAAAAAATAAGACGTAAGTAGATATGAATGATTTGAGCACTAACACAATGTACAATAATAGATTGTCATGGAGAAAATCATGGACGTCGTTAGTGCAACATGGCACAGGCGACGAACGATGGAGAGCGACTGGTAAAACCGAGTACTTTAATAAACGATTTCCTATTCACTAAACTGACTCATAAATAAACGATCGACGGAAAATGGTACTAACGAATATATTTTTTTAAATCAATTTTCAATATTTTTTTGCTTAGAAGATAAAAATTAAAACTGAGGAGGCGGCTCACATGTGAATACAAAATCATCAACACCAGTTAATCGGATCTAAAGAAAATCATTTTGAATCGTGCAATTTTATTATTACTGTTCTTGTATGTCCTTTAAAAGCAAAAATAATGAAGTGAATTGAGTTTGTTATAGATGGGAAACTCCTTATACTGCTTCAAAGTTCAGGCAAAAATCATTTCATCAAAATCAATAATCAAAAATCATTTAGGCTACCAGTAGGCGAAATAATCAACAAAATGATTGAGGTGAAAATCAACTTTCAATTTTTAACATATTTTTCATTAACACTTGATTCTTTTGATCCGTTTAGTTCAGAATTAACCCAAATCTCTAAATACAAAGATTTATGAACATTAAAATCTCAAAAGTGTTAATCTCAAAATCCTATTCAAATGATATTTACGAAAATATTTTAAGAAAATTTCGATTTTTAATAATGATCTTGATTTTACAATATTTCTGGCAGTTCTGTTCATATTGTTTCTGGGCCATTACTAGTAAATTTGTTAGTAAAAGATTGAAGTGGTGTTATACTCTTCATACGTCCAGTTGCACAACAAGTCGTAAACTGTCTTTAGTTTCATAGTTGAGAGTAAAATTTCGCATCCACACAAATGGATGTCTGGGCTGAACTTTTCGGTGAATGACATGACTGGGAACTTTAAACACAAGGATCATATTTAGCGCATAGAATGTTCCGAAAACTCATTATGACGTTCATGAAATATGTGTTTTGTAAATTTCACTAGAATGATATATATACGAAAATTTCACCTTTAAATTATTTACTTTCTATTTATAGTAAGCCCACGATGTAATGTACGAATACCCAACTAAGAATGGTTACTGCTCTGCTACTTAATAAGTAATAACTAGTGTCCCTACACCGAAGTTTATTGCAAACTTAATAATTAAGGAATGTAACAAATCAGTTTCATATTCTTAATTTTTGTTTGTTTGTAATACAATCTTTAGCGAGGCCTCGCGGGCCGCACAGTCGGGTGCTGAGGGCCGAATGCGGCCCGCGGATCGCAGGTTTGACACCACTGGTGAATAGGATAGAGCGGCTGCTATCTACGCTAGAGGTCCGGGTTCGATTTCCGGTTCGGGGTACAATCGCCTGTCCTGGTATTTTAGGCAGGAAACAAATACCTTTTCATGCCGCCTTCCATCGGAAGAGGAAGTAAATCCGGTGGCCCCGTGTGCTGTCGTGATGCGACGTGCACGTTAAAGAACTCTTACTAGAGGTTGGAATTCCTTCAGTTTGACAAAATTCCTGGTTGTGTGTAGCCTGCACTCAGCGTCGGTAATTGGCTTAAGGTGCGGAAATAGACCGACGTAAAATAAACAAGTGGCCTAGTCAGTAGCGGGTCGTGATCTAGAAAAATGGGGGTTGCAACTTTCAGGTACCTACCAGTTTTATTACACATATCTGTTATGTATATAGAAAAATATCTATTCTAATTTTATTTATTTGGCTGCTACGTCCCATGAGTCTTAAATCCCTGTTATTGTGCTAATACTATACACGGTGTCCCACTTTTTCCCTTAGAACTTTTTTTCAGATAGTAAATGTCACACTGAGTAAAAAGTTTCATATGGAGTTACAAGTTTTTCATTAATGAATTAAAAAGTTACAGCCGTATGAAATATTAACAAATCGTAATTTATGTATTTATAATCGATGTATTTGTCATATGTTCAGCTGACAATGAGTGCTGAGCCGATGATTGGCTCCAAACAATAGACAAGGAAAACAAAAAAGCATTTTTGACGTCACACCCATAAATCCACTCATTTTTACTGTAAACATCAGCATTAAATGTCCTTGTAAATCGCCGAGATTTGGTCGACACGCATTGTTTTATCACTAAATAGTAGGCCGCCAAAGCCTTTTTATTTCGCTCTTACCGATGCAATTTAGATTGCTAAATGGTTGAGCTAATAAACTCTGCACTGAATTCATTGTTTGTTTTTAATTTCGTGTAATTAGCGCTTGACGGGCAACCAAACTCCACAGCGTACGAGTATCAACTGTCTAGAACCTGCAGTGCAATAATGCACGTCGCCACGATCCGACACTGCTTCAAGTAAAGCTAGTTTCTCAAGGTGGTGTTTGTACGGACCAATTGGCAAAGAACCTGCCATCTAAAAACTATATTAAAAATATTTTAATGTACAATTTTAATAAATAATAATTAGAATTAGAAGAATAATTGAGAAATATGTAGACTAAAAGGCTTAACCAAAGCAGATCAAAATATTTTCAAATATTCAGAAATGTATAGAAAAAAGAGATTCATGTAGACTCAGCAGTCAACTCGTGCGGCCAGCATAATGCTCATTGGTGGAGATTATAGATGTTTTTTTTTTTTTCGGATACGGATCCAATCCTACAGCCAACTCCTTCGATCTGTATCCGGATACGTGTCCGTTGGAACTACATGAGACTTTAGGGACTAGAGAAACAGTTAGGTCCATATGAAAACTTTTACTCAAAATGACATTTACTTTCCATAAATAATTTTTGCGGGAAAAAAAGTGGGATACGTGTATACACATTTATTTTAATTTGAATATTTTTTTAAATTATTTATGTAATTCTATTTAATTATTTTGTCATTTTTATTATTTATTATTAATATTTATCCATTCGATTAAAATAAACGATCAGTTTTGATTTATTGCTTATATGTAATTAAAAAATGACGCACTTTATAAAAAAGGACTCATACAAAAAATTTTAAATATACCCAATATACCGAATAGAGTTAGTTTTAATATATTAAAAATATATTTAGCTTGTTCAAAACCAATTTAATTTCTTTTCGGTTGGATAATTTATTTAGGTGTTTCTGTAACTTTGACTAACACAGTATGTGCAAGAACAAGGCACGTTAAGTGCAATTCTATTCGTTTATCTAAATGATTGTCCTACAATGAGTCTGATATTTTTACAGCGCTAAATTTAGGTGAAAACTGAGAATTTACCCTATTACTATTATACCCAAATCAGTTTCTTGTTTGTGCAATATATTCTTCCTTTTTTGGTTTCATTGTTTGCTTTAGTTTATTTTAGTTAATAACAAATAAATGTTAAATGAAAATGATGTTCATGCTATACTAATTGCTCTCTAATCTAAACAAGAAAAATAATCTTTTACTAAAATCTTAGATAAAAGTTTGTAGGCAAAATATTGATCATCAAATTTATGACCTATTTCAAGACCTTTAATATTGATTTAAAATTTAAGGAATTTTAAGGTTAGAATTTTATAGTCTTTCTCGAAAACTGCGAGTAGGTAAGTTACTGGCACCTTCGCCGCCGATACGCGAATTAATACATTATATCGATTCTCTCCTCTTACTGCATTTTTCCTACTCACTTTACATGGAAATTCAGGAATGAATCAACTCCCTACATCGAATTATTTCGTTCAAAGGAACGCGACACAATAAACGGATGTCATTTTGGCGACTTAATTGAATCTCGCAGCTCGTAGCAATTTGTAGGCGACGGCATTCTTTCGTTGCTCCTTATTGTGTCAGTAATTAACTTTCCTTTGTTTTTTAACTGCTTTTTTAATTGGATAGAAATTGCTTTGTCGGGTACGCGCTCGCGAAATTTGAGAACGCCGAAATGACTCGCGCAGCTGAATGTTCAATTTAATTGAAATTTGATGTGAACAATATTTATCACGCTCTACTGGAAATCTAGGTCGCGCAAGTTGCAGAATACTAGTTGAGTGCTTTTCTTTAAATCAAGAAAAAAACATAGTAGACTATAAAAAGAATTTGTTGAAAATGCTGATCCTAATGCATGAACATTCTTCCGAAATTACGTCTCGTAGACCAGCGTGATTTTGGACATTATGGTGAGTTTTGACAAACCGGGGTAAAATTAATTAATTAGTTGCGATGTATTTGTGGCTTTACCTGTAAATACGGAATTTTAACGTACTACAGGTAGCCTATTCCAACCCATTTGTCACCCAACACAACCCGTGTTAAAATATCATAAAATAATTTTCTTTACACTACCTACTTATAATAGTTTGTGTTTTTATCATTTTATTAATATTATTTATTTTATTTATTTACATCCATTTTTATCTCATTTTGAAAATTCCTATTAGGTCAGCCAATACGTCGTTTGTGCATAGAAAATATGTGAACAAGTTTATACATGGACATTTTGAGGTCATAATAAAAATTGGAAAAAACTGTGTGCCAAAATCTACTTTTGTTTTTATTACCACTTGAGACTAGACACTTTAGAAGAAGTACGCCGTATGTTTACACCATAACATTTCCAACAATAGTGGTTTTCAACCTGTGGTCCGGAAAGCTATAGTGAAGTAAAATATACACATCTGTGTAAAAATGTATTAAACTCTGAAACAGGGAGGACGTAGCGCTATTATACTATTGTGGTAAGGTAACGCAGCCGTCAGTCAATGGAGTAGATACAAAAGCACAACACAATGGAGGTCAACGAGAGGCAGCGGTAAAGCCATCAAATACAAAGAACAAGTGGTTGTGCTTGGTGGTAGATAGGAGAGCACAGAATGAAGATGATGAATCGCAACGCAACGCAAAGCAACGCAAAAGTTGAAACTATTTCAACTTTTTGGTAGGATTAAGATAACGTTTGAGCGCCTTAGCACGTTTTTAAAAAGTATATTATAATTTTATAAAAAAATCAATTCAACGTTTTTAATTTCCAGTTCGACCGAATTGACTATATGGGGGGGGCTAACTCCGTTCCAGATTTCGGGAAAAAATTCATAATTTGTTTATGATAGGATATAGGAAAAATCAGTTTGTGAGGCAAAAAGGACAAATGAAATGCTATTAATTTCATTTATTTGAATATCTGAAAATTGAAATTTATAGGTGGGTGCTGGCTCAGCGTGAACTTAGCCCCCAAACGAAAAAATACATTTTCTCGAAAACTATGAGGAGGCAAATGACACTATTAATACGTAATACGTAATTTTTGACACGTATATGACAAAATGATATCAAAACCTTATTTATTGACAACAAATTTGGTTGCATATTTTTCCAGTTACTGCAAACTACTCTGCCGTAATAGTTTCCTGATCTCTGGCCTCCGATGCAGTTATCTCTTACTACAGTGCATTTTAAACTCATACCCACCTCCATAGCAGACGAAGTAACAAGTTGGCAAAGAGCCAGCCCAGAAAAGAAAATAGGAATAATTTACGCGTCGCGAGTTTTCTTGTGAACGGCCTCAATTAGGAGGCGCTACCGTTATAATTAAGATGGTCTTTATAAGTTTCTAATTACTGTCCGCGAAGTGGCACTGTGTACACGAATGACGAGCCTACACCAAAATCGCTGAAAGCCATTGGGGATAAATGCCCGCCCGGCACGGTCCTACTGTAATTTTAATGAGATTTGCAATTTGCGATTTTAACAATGGTATAAATCAGTTCTACAATTCAAATAATAACATAATGCATACAGCATAGCGCTAAATAATTGCCGTTCAGAAATACGTAAGTATGTATATTGAAACACCATTTTGATTTGAAGTTTTTGTTTCACTATTTCCACATATTTGAAAGTTTGAAATCGTGATGTAGAGAACTTTTAAACTACCTATTCTCATGTTGCCACTTCCGTTCTACCGGAAGTCTATATCAGCTTTGTTATTTTAAATTGAGTGATATAATTAGCATTTTTTTTTAATGGAATGCGATACTACCTAACGATGGTGACCGCACTTATAACCGGGCACTGCAGCGTCAGAAAGCACCTGCACACTATACAACTTCTGAAAGATGAACCTCTGTGCAGACTTTGGAATGAAGAGGAGGAAGATTCCCCTCATATCTTATTCGAATGCTTAGCATTGTTACTTAATATTGGGTAATATTAAGTAAGCGTGCTGAGTGTATATTGCTGACTAGACGCGTATTATACTGTAGTACTGTAATATGATTTATTGGAATCAGATTGTACTCAGCCGTCGTACAATAAAGACTAGGTATCAATTATTGTGACTTGGTCTTTTCAATCGCAACCCTTTGCAACCCTCGTAACTGGCGCAGTCGGTAGGATCACCACCCCCTCCAAATATAGAAAAAGAAGAAGAAAACATAAGGGTTGTAGAAATCGTCGATTGGTACGGCGACTAGGAATCTCATATCGCAGAAGAAACGTGCATAGTTTCAAGAAAACCTGACTGTTGGAGTCAAGCAGAAAAAAAGGAAAATCCAGGGGCAGAACATTGGACGAAAGACCGAGGAAGGAACTTTTTGGGAAAAAAATCAGAGCCGGAAACATTATTATGTTGATGTCAGCGTTAATGTGAGTACAGCCATATTCTTTTTCTCCATTTTTCCGCTAACCTACGTGTCCCATATCCGCTGCATGCCTAACGTGGTCTAATTCTGTAAACCTTTTTGCGATTATTGATTTATTTCATCCTTTTAATACATACACTTTTAATTTTATTATTGTTGACCACTATTGACGGCATTTTAAGCGGATATTTTTGCGTTTGTTGTTAAAGCAAAATTGGAAGGCATCGCTTTGAGTCATGTTACTACTTTGGAAATCGCTACCTGGTCAGACATTAGAAAAGAACTGTTTAAGCAATTTGGTGAAGTCTTAGACGTGCATAGTTTGTCATTTGAGATGACTAAACTCAAACAAAATTTCACAGAAAAACCTTTAGAATACGTACAAAGGGTAGAAATACATCTACTTAGAATACAGAAACTCATTAAATATAGTGACAGTACTCCTCAATGTTGTAAGATCGTTCTCAATGAAGTCAAAATCAGCATTAATTACACTACTAAGTGGCATTAGGGAACCCCTTGGTCAAAAACTTAGAATTCAAAATCCACAAAACATTTTAGAATTGCGAAATTATATTGTCTTAAACGAAAATCAACAATTTATTACTAGACAATCAACCCCCATTGTACCAATTTAATAAGCCAAATTTACAATTTAATAATACAAATTCAAATTCCGCAATAAAACAGGAATCGCATACCAAACAAGTCGCCGGCCAAGGTTTTTATAAAAAAATGCACATATTGCGGAAGGTTAGGTCACGTTGAACCCGAGTGTTTAAATAAACAAAGACAGCAAACGCTTCGGTGCGCGACAAAGGTTCAAATCGTAACACATGTAGAAAATGATGATAATGCAATATACATGACAGAACACGAGCTGACCGATTTTGGTATCACGGAGACAGATAATTCTTTTTTAGACCTAAATCACGTGCTCCTCAAGCCGCCGGATGTTCCGGAGAACGCTCTGGAAAAATTGTTACTATAAACAAATCCGAAGTAAATCTTTATTATGTGCAAGTAAAAAATGCAAATCTAAAACTCCTGATTGACACCGGAGCTAGCTTGTCCTTGATCAAACCGAATAAAATTTCAAATTCCCGTGAACAAAAGGAAAATTTAACTGTTTCGGGAGTTGATGGCATACCTCTTAAAATTACCGAAAGTTTGACATTTGAAATTTTCCGGAAACCTCAGTAGTTGTATATATTGAATTTTGATAGAATTTTTGACGGTGTTTTGGGAATCGATTTTTTGACTTCCCACGGTTGTTCGATTGATTTTTCAAATAGAACGTTGAAAACGCCAGACCATGAGATACAATTGCACTGTCTACAGTCTCTGTGCTTTGTGCGCGATAAGCAGAATTCGACACCTAGTAGAGACCATAGAAATAACGATATAAATAACAACATAATCCCGGCACGATGCCAAAAAATAGTTTACGTTAAGTGCGATAATTTCAAAAATAGTAAAATTGCAATTTGTCCTGAGTTAACTTTAAACAAAAATATTTATTTTCCTAATGCTATTGTAAAAGTGGAGAATGGATTTTTCTACACAACAGTAATTAACACGTCGGATACACCGTCCCAAATTTCAAACTTAGGTTTCAATTTGGAAGAATTTCCTTGTAGTTTGCCCTCAGATTCGATCTCTGTTAATAGCATAAAGTTATCTAAAGTTGATAGATCTAAGGCCATCCAATCCAAACTACATTTTACTCATCTTAAGTCTGAAGAGAAACTTCATATCGATAAATTGTGCTGGGAGTATAGTGATGTGTTTCTTTTGGATGGGGAACCTCTCAGATTTACTAGTGAGGTAAAACATAGAATTTTAACCGGCGATGCACCTCCAGTGCACACAAAGAACTATCGATATCCTCACGTATTGAAAGCGGAAGTAAATAAGCAGCTCGAGAGTTTATTGGATCATGGAATGATTCAACCATCAAATTCTCCATGGTCCAGCCCCCTCTGGGTCGTTCCAAAAAAGCCATCCCCGAATGGTGATAAACGCTGGCGAATCGTTATTGACTATCGAAAATTGAATGAAATCACTAAGGCCGATAGGTATCCAATTCCTAATATAGAGGATATATTTGACACTCTAGGGCGGAGTAAATACTTCTCTACAAACGATTTGAAGGCGGGTTTTCATTAAGTTGAAATGGCTAGCGCGGATGTTGAAAAAACCGCGTTCAATACCGATAAAGGTCATTTCGAATATTGCAGAATGCCCTTTGGGCTTAAAAACGCGCCTTCAACGTTTCAACGCCTGATGAACAATATTTTTCGCGGTTTGGTTGGCGAATCCTGCATGATTTATATGGACGACATTTTGATATTTAACGAATCGCTACAAGACCATTATTCAAAGTTGCGCAGAATTTTCGATCGCTTAAAAAAGTCAAATCTGAAAATAGAACCTAGCAAATGCTTCTTTTTACAAAAAGAAGTGTCATTTTTGGGTCACATTTTGACGGAGCGGGGTATTAAACCAGACCCGGCTAAAGTCAATTGTGTTTTAAATTACCCGGAGCCTAAAAATGTTAAGGAAATACAATCCTTCCTTGGTTTGCTGGGTATTACCGTAAATTTGTGCCCAATGTCGCTGATGTCACTAAGCCGTTGACACTACTATTAAAAAAGAACGTGGACTTTGATAATGGTTCTCGCGAGGCGTTTAAAAAATGTAAAGAGATTTTAACAAGCCCTCCTGTGCTGGCGTATCCGAACTTTAATGAGCCTTTTATATTGACAACCGATGCGTCAAATATTGCTATAGGGGCGGTCCTTTCTCAGGGAAAGATAGGCTCTGACCGTCCAATAGGGTACGCATCACGTACGTTAAATGACACCGAGACAAAGTATTCAACGATCCAGAAAGAATTATTAAGTGTCCTTTAGGCAACTCGTCTTTTTGGGCCGTACCTCTATGGCACACGGTTTACTTTAGTAAGTGGCCACGCCCCACTCTCCTGGTTGATCTCCATCAAGGAGCCAGGGAGTACCATAACTAGGTGGAGGTTAAAATTGGCTGAGTTTGATTTTGAGGTTGTGCACAAGCCCGGCAAGCTCAATTCGAATGCCGATGCATTGTCGGCAAATTTATAACGTCTCTACAACCAGACCGCCAGATTTCGAAAAAATCATCGAATCATTTCGTACTGCAGTTGATAATTATCACAAGGGAATTTCCTAAACATACAACAAAATTCGGTTAGTCCATGTTTGGGCAAACATGCTCAAGGACGTAGAGGATTTTATTAAACACTGCCGAGTTTGCCAAGTAAACAAGATTGACCGGAAATGTCGCAAACAGCTTTTGCAAATTGTTGACCCCCCATTGGCGCCTTTTGAAAAAATTTCCAATGATATTTTGTTTATTCGTCAAAACTATATCCTAACCGTTATCGATAATCTCACGAAACTCGCGCAAGTATACGTCCTTACTAAAAAAAACGCCGACGTGTGTAATAAATAAGCTAAAACTATTCAGTCAACATTTTACTATACCCAAAATCATTTATTCCGATAATGGCACTGAATATATTAATAAAAAATTTGCAGATTTTTGCAATAACTTCCAAATTATACACGAGGTTTCTTCCGTAGAACATTCGCAATCGCAGGGGTTGGTAGAAAGGCTGCACGCTACTATCACTGACACAATTAGGTGTTGTCTCAATGATGAAAACTCTACATTTAACAACTTATCCGATGCTTTGCTAGTAGCTCTAAATTCCTATAATAAGTCTAAACATTCTTCATCTGGCAAAACTCCTTTTGAAATAACTTTCCCATATGAATCGAGTTTGGATTTGGATGATCATAAATCAACAGTACTGAAATAATAACAGAAGCTAGGAATAAGCAACTGAACGCAAGAATAAAAACAAAGGAGTCATTTGACAAAAACCTAACAGTAAGACCCGTCGATTATCAAGTTGGTCAACTAGTACTCAAAAGAAACAATAATACCGATAAACTTACAGAATTTCAGGGACCATTTAAAGTAATTGAAGTAAACTCGGAAAATAAAACTGCCACTATCCAACTAGATCGAAAATTGTCCAAATTTCACTTTAGTCAACTGAAGCTTTTTGTTACGGATTCTTCTCCCTCTCCCTAGGGACTACCTTGGCCACCAACTATTCCATAACCGTTATTAAAAATGAGGTAGGGCTGTACAGTGTACATAGACCCTGTGTCGGAATTAAAAGTTTCAAACTCACGCTGGGACGTGGTGTAACGCACCTCCTTCTCTGGTGCAATGTGGAGGCGTTACACAATGAATATATCAATATTTAACCCTGTAATAGGTAGCTCGTAGGTCCTAGGTTCGTCGGAATAAAATACGATGGTTTAATAAAGTAATATATGTATTCTTCACCATTAATCATTTACATAAATCAGGTAAATGCCATTTACTGGAAATGACTGGTTGCGATTATAGTTTACTTCGGCGGCGGGACTCGGATATTATTTAAACTAACATTACTACAGGAGACCGGTTAACAGGGCGGGAAAATATTCCCGATTCGGTGATATCTGGAAACAAACATATATCTGGAAAACTACCTTGCCAACTACGGCTAGCAGAGGTAAGCAGTTCGACGTATTATAAACAGCATGCAAAGGGCCATCACATAATACCTTAAGGGCTCGTATCAGCATGCAAAGGGCCAACGACGAGTTCTCTGAGCTATCTCATCAGCAACGAGGGGCCAACGAAAATAGACTGATCTCCAGAGGGAACTGGCCGGTCTTTTATACCGTCAAAATGACCCCCACCATTCATGAAAACAAGTCCGTCCGGGCGGCTCAAAAACACTATACGAGAATCGCCTAGCAAACCAGTCTCGGGACCAGTTACATATCGAACGTTCATACGAGTTCAAAAATATATAAAAACAGGATTCTCCAAAATAAATGCATACAAGTAAAAAGGTATACAATCATAAAAACTTATTACTAACAAAATAAACATGCATTTCTTTATAACGAACGGAGTTTCGTTACACCATCCCCACGTCGAGGAAAAAACTTAGAGAAAAAATAAACACGGCACTCTCGCGGGAAATTCACTTGGGGAAAACGTCACTTTTGCGTGGAATCGTCACTATCGCGGGGGAGTAAAACGTCACTATCGCGGGGCAACTACTGTACTGCTACGAGGCAGCATCGTGCAGATATCGCCGTCTGCGGTGCTCTCCTTGGTGTATTCGGCTTTTGGGTACCTATATGACCAGCCTGGGGGAGCTGCGCGTTGCTCGGTTTTGGGTAGGAGCGGTAGCATCGTGTATATATCGCCTGCCGCTGTGGTCTCCTTGGTGTATTCGGCTTTTGGGTGCCGATAGCACCAGCCTGGGGGAGCTGCTGGACGGATAGATCCCTCTGTTGGCGTCTTAAAGCGCCTGGAAACTTTTTCGTGTAGATCTTCCTTCGATCCTGGAGGTATTTCCAGGACGGGCGTTCGGGGTAACTCAAAATTCGCTGACATCTTTTACTGTAACAAATAGGAAGAATACATATTGACTTTGCGTTTGTATTGGGGATACTGGTATTTTCTAGGAACTGGATAGGGTTCATGACTGGCTTTGTCGTGGACATCCCTCGGCCATCACTGTCGCGGGAGAACCGAGGCGCTTCCACGAGACACCATCGTAGATGCATCGCCGGTCGCGGTGCCTTCTTCTTCCTATGTTCCTTTTGCCTTTTTTCCTCCTTCCTATCATCTGAGTCCGTCACCCTATCGTCTTCCTTGTCGGCTTTTCCTTCGTCTATATCATTCAACTCTACTTCTTCATTTTTCTCATTGTCAGCATCCGGTTTCTTAGCAGTGCCTTCAGCAACTTCTTCGGTTTCTCCTGGTTCGTTATTTGCTTCCTGGGCGGTTTCCTTGTCCTTCTCCTCGGGAGCGTCATCCTCGGCGGTTTCCGTAGGATTTTCCCTTCCCTCTCTGGACGTGGGCTTTGAACTCTCTTCGGTTTCTCCGGTTTCCTTGTCCTTCTCCTCGGGAGCGTCATCCTCGGCGGTTTCCGTAGGATTTTCCCTTTCCTCTCTGGACGTGGGCTTTGAACTCTCTTCGGTTTCTCCGGTTTCCTTGTCCTTCTCCTCGGGAGCGTCATCCTCGGCGGTTTCCGTAGGATTTTCCCTTCCCTCTCTGGACGTGGACTTTGAACTCTCTTCGGTTTCTCCGGTTTCCTTGTCCTTCTCTTCGGGAGCGTCATCCTCGGCGGTTTCCGTAGGATTTTCCCTTCCCTCTTTGGACGTGGACTTTGAACTCTCTTGATCAGGTTCACGCTTTGAGTCTTTTCGGTCGAGGTCTCGGTTGCCTCTCTCAGGTTGCTTCATGATATCTTTGGTTATCTCGTCGAGTTTAAACAGGTTACTTTTCTCATTTATTTCAGAGCCACTATCATTAGTATTAGCCGAAAATTCTATCTCAGAATTATACCTTTTTAAACTACTAGTACTTTGAATGACGGTTGCAGTCGCATCTATGACATTCTGCGAATCAGTTGATACTACGTTCGGTTGATAACTCTCTCCGTTGACCCTAACACCTTCCTCTAATGCGAGAGTATATCGGGGAGTCAAATATTCTAGTTTGCCAGTCATGTAAGGAGCTTCATTCTCGATATCGTCAATCGTATCAAATTCTGTTGAAACCTCCTCAATGCCGTATCGCAAACATAGACGTTCTGGGTTATCTAACCTTACTGTCACTGCATTGCTGACCGTAGCGCTTTCCGGCCAAATTTCCTCCTCTATTATGTTAATATATCGGGGCGGGAAATATTGTAGCTTGAAATCTTCCACGAAATCATTCCATGTTTCCCAAAAACATTTATTGTTACGGTACCACATTAAACATTTGCCTCTCAATATTTCGGGTAAAGCTACTAACATTTTGCTTCCAGCAATTTCATAGTTTTCTTGGAAATCTCTAACTCTTTTGAGGAACGAAATCGCATCGCTATCCCCACTGAAATTTAGACGCCACTTACTGATACGCTGGCATACTGATGCAGTGGACATTCCGCCATTAAGACTATCGCGTCTTGGGCCTTCGTCTTGCTTGTTTTCCACTGATGCTCCCTTGCCTCTCAGATACGCCGCAAACCGTTTTCGTAACTCGTCTACATTCCCAGACACGTCCAATCCTAAACCGCTCAGAATTTTCTCTACTTCGGCTTTTGATAAACAATGGAACCATGTCACTGGGGTCGGTTTTCCGGCTGATGAACTGGCGTCGGAACTCGGCATCTTAAATTCTTTAAGACGGTAATTTAACTGCTCGGGCGCCAATTATGTAACGCACCTCCTTCTCTGGTGCAATGTGGAGGCGTTACACAATGAATATATCAATATTTAACCCTGTAATAGGTAGCTCGTAGGTCCTAGGTTCGTCGGAATAAAATACGATGGTTTAATAAAGTAATATATGTATTCTTCACCATTAATCATTTACATAAATCAGGTAAATGCCATTTACTGGAAATGACTGGTTGCGATTATAGTTTACTTCGGCGGCGGGACTCGGATATTATTTAAACTAACATTACTACAGGAGACCGGTTAACAGGGCGGGAAAATATTCCCGATTCGGTGATATCTGGAAACAAACATATATCTGGAAAACTACCTTGCCAACTACGGCTAGCAGAGGTAAGCAGTTCGACGTATTATAAACAGCATGCAAAGGGCCATCACATAATACCTTAAGGGCTCGTATCAGCATGCAAAGGGCCAACGACGAGTTCTCTGAGCTATCTCATCAGCAACGAGGGGCCAACGAAAATAGACTGATCTCCAGAGGGAACTGGCCGGTCTTTTATACCGTCAAAATGACCCCCACCATTCATGAAAACAAGTCCGTCCGGGCGGCTCAAAAACACTATACGAGAATCGCCTAGCAAACCAGTCTCGGGACCAGTTACATATCGAACGTTCATACGAGTTCAAAAATATATAAAAACAGGATTCTCCAAAATAAATGCATACAAGTAAAAAGGTATACAATCATAAAAACTTATTACTAACAAAATAAACATGCATTTCTTTATAACGAACGGAGTTTCGTTACAGTGGTAATAGTAAAAAATATCAATTTGATAAAAATTGCATTGTTAAACAATGACAATTTACTTTTAAATATAACAACGGCAGCATATAAACGTAATCCAGATTCGATCAAACAGCTAAGTTCATTCAACGAAATAGTCGCTCATATTATCAATCTACAGCTTGTTTCTAAAAGAACTAATCGATTGTTAAGTAATTTAGATTTTGAAACACCGAGCACAGATAGACGCAAGCGAGGATTGATCGATGGACTCGATAATTCAAGGTTTGCAAAGCAATGAGAAAACTATAAAAGACGTCATGAAATTGCAAGTACAGGTAGTCGATCAGATGAATTCTAAATTTAATAGCACTATATCTCAGTTAAATCAAACGAAAAATTGATTTTGCAGAAGATCAACGAATACATGAGGTACGACAATCACATTATGAGGGAACAGTTTTATTTGCAAATTCAAATTGGATTGGAGAGATTGTTTGAATCATACGCTATTATAGAATCCGAAATTCAGACATTAATATTAGCAGTTACATTCGCAAAAATTAATAATTTTTATTCACCCATAATTGATCCAGATATTCTAGTTAAACAAATTCAGAGCATTCCCTCTAATTTAATTAATAATAATCTGCCGTTAGTACCTGACTTAAACACATTAAGCACATTTCTGACCCTTTGCTCATTTAAATCTTTTATTACTAAGGGCGAACTAGTGGCTGTTCTGGAGATTCCGCTAATCACGAGCGAACGGTTTACTCTGTTTCACGTTCTACGTTTCCCTTCCGCCTACAATAAATCCTCCCTTATATTCCCCACTATGGAATATGTCGCTGTATCACATGACCATACGCTGTACATCTCTATATATTTCGGGTATCTTCAGAAATGTCGGAAAATAACTGATATTCTTGTTTGCCCGAGTATGCCCACCACTGAAGCTCTGTTGGGACCTTGCGAAGTGCAGATCATCGCCAAAATGCCGAATCCACGGTACGAACATCATGCATACTACATCCATGACGTTATATCCAGTCAACTGGGACCAAACATCTGGATCATCAGCACACCCAAAGCCATCCCCATGTCCGTATGCTGCGAGGGTAGCTGTTCCCAAGTCACGATCAGCAACAACGTAAAGCTGTCGTTGTCATGGCCTTGTTTTGCCCGCATCAGTAGCAGGAAACTGCTATCAACCCACGATGGATTCCAAGTTGTGACTAATCCATTGGATTTGCCTTTAGTGAAGTTAGAAGTACACAACGAAACTCTTATGAAAGACTACCCTCTGGAACTAACAAATATAGATTTGCACGATTTTAATAAAGTTCACCATTTGTTGGAGAATCAAGAGAGAACGATAGAAAGTATCGAATTTGGAAGCAGCACTGCATATGATGTTTCTATTATTGTCTTTCAATAATAGCTTTGATTTTAATTTTGATAATCATTGTAGTGTTTCATAACCGTTTGTGGGCAGTGACAAAGTCAATTTGCTCTAAAAGCACTACTCGGCCAACTATCCCATCTCGTACACAACCACGAGCAGCGCCTAGATCACGTCCAATAAACTTGAAAACAATGTTTGAACATTGAATCATTTGTTTGCGTGGATTTGTTTGTTTCAGTTTTCTTTATTTTTCTCTCTTGTATTGCTTGCGTAAGGTTAGGGTTTGGTTTGATTGACTTGCGTGTCATGTTGTGATGGATGCAAGTATATGGTTTAATAGCATAATTTTGTATATTGATTCAATAAATATTCTTGGGGTGGAGGTGTTAGTTAATATTGGGTAATATTAAGTAAGCGTGCTGAGTGTATATTGCTGACTAGACGCGTATTATACTGTAGTACTGGTGCTCGTGCAGATTGGCGAGCGTTAAGCGGTGAGCGGTGAGCGTTGCAACGCTCGCGGTGTCGTGTGCACATTGGCAAGCGGCAATTTTTCAGTTTAGATTCGACAACGAAGATGTTCACATCGATTCGTAGAAGTGTACTAATGGAAAACCCACGCTTAACGAAACTAATTTTGAAAAGAGGGAAAAAGAGAAGACAAGCTGTCCACGAATTGAACCAAGATCGTCTCAGATCTGGGGAATTTCACCACCTATTCTGTGGACTTCGGCGCAGCCCTGCAAGGTTTTTTGAATTTTTAATAATGTCAGTAGACACCTTTGACTATATATTACGCAAAGTAAGCCATAGGCTCGAAAGAAAAACTACAAATTTTAAAAACCCTATATCTGCAGAGGAAAGGCTTTATGTGACTTTAAGGTAAGTAAACATTTTTTTAAAAGCGCTTTATCTTTTATAACTCTTTATTATAACTTTTCATAACTTTATTTTCTTTGATGGATACAATTCATACAAAACTAAATAATTTTTCATACAGAACTAAATAATTATTCATACAAAAATAAATAATTTTTCATACAAAACTAAATAATTATTCATACAAAACTAAACAGATATTCTTTATACATAATTTATTACATTAATATTCGTAGTTGTACAGGTTTGTAAAATTTGTGGAGTTTTGGTGGCCAGAATGCGGTGCATTGGCATCGTTCTGCATCTGTCTTTTTTGTTTTAATGCACATATCACAACATTTTGTATATTTGCTCTCAGTTCGAGTTTCTCGACGTCATTAAACTCTGCGAAATAAGGTACTAAGCTTAACATAAAATTATAGTCAGGGTTCTCCCTTATTTTTGCATTTTCAATCTGCTCGTCTTGCAGCAGTTTTAATTTCTGTTTTTCTATGTTTAAATGCATTTCTATTTCTGACTGTTCTTGTGCAGCTCGTTGTCTGGTACTTTGTCTTTCTATTAATTTGTAAGAATGACTAAGTGTTGAGGAAGAGTGCGAACATCCGGCTGGTGACTTGATGGATGCATCCAGTTCTGAATCAGGAATACCTTCTTGATGTTCTTCTCGTTCTTGATCGCTTATAGATGTAGATTCACGCCCGTCGTCTAGGTTACCTTCAGTGTGGCTGGGAAGAACAGTGTCTTTAATAAACATCATTAGTTCAAAGAAAGCCCATTTTCCTCTATAATGTTCAGCAGCAGCACCGCTTCTACATTCGGGTACTTTCCTAATTTCTCTACGGAACTTATCCTTTAAATTTTTCCATTTCGCTTTCGCAGTATTTGCTGAAATAAAAGAGTTATTTTAGAGGAATGTATACCAACCCGACAAATTAGGGAGTCATAACGACAATTGACGTGGACAGCACGACAAAATTTGTTGTTTTACGTTTACGGACCAAAATAGTTTGTTTATTTATGAGTTTTAATTAATTTGTGTTTGATTTGTGAAACGTTTTAAATACCTACATTAAATATTCAGGGTTTGTGAAGTTATAATATAGACAATATTCAATTAAAACATTGTACATTTTTTGGCAAAATTAATTGTTTAGCTGCATGAGCAAATTCTATTAGATCGAGATGGGTCGTGTCTGCATTAATATAGATCCACTTAGCCATGATTTGACCGATATTTGCATCTTAATGAATATTTTTGTTGTTAAAACTCATATTTTGTCGTTCATTTACACTTTTTGTAGTAAGTTCGTTTACATTGTCTGCCGTTAAAACACGTTTTGTCGTTCAACTGCATATTTTGCCGTACATAAATTTGTCGTGAGAAACCCTGATTTGTCGTGCTGAAAAATGGCACCCGTTATATTACACTTTGTATTTATTTGCAGGTATCTATCTACCGGTCTTTCATTCCGAAATCTTGCAACAACTGTTAGAATGGGAGCCTCTACGGTTGGCATTATTGTCCATAAAACATGCATTGTATTATGGGAGGAATTAGTCGAGGAATTTATGCCAACCCCAACTAAAGAGCAATTAGAAAAAATTGCTGAATGCTACAATCGAAAATGGAAATTTCCCAATTGTATTGGGTCGATTGATGGGAAACATTGTCAAATAAAATGTCCTTCAAAGAGTGGGTCAAGTTATTTCAATTATCTGAAATTTTTCTCAATTGTACTACAAGCTGTGGCCGATGCTGACAAAAAGTTTATAACAATTGAAGTTGGAGCACGTGGAGAACAAAGCGATGGCGGAACATTTAGCTCATCTACTTTATTTCGTCTAATAGAGGAAAATAGATTTAATATACCACCTGATAAAAAGTTACCCGGCACAAACATTCAAACACCCCACGTTCTAATAGGAGATGAGGCTTATCCACTGAAGTCATTTCTAATGAGGCCATTTCCTAGCAAGAATCTAGATCCCACCAAAGAAAATTTCAACAAACGTCTATCTTCCGCCAGAAAATGTGTAGAATGCGCATTTGGTATATTACGAGCAAAGTGGCGGTTATTGGGAAAAGATATTGAAGTTGAACCAGATAAAGCCACAGCAATTATTAAATGCGCTTGTATATTACATAATGTTGTACGACAGTTGGATGGTGATGCAGATCCTGATTATTGCCAAGTGATGACAAACCAGAAATTCGTCGGCTCAAATACTATAGCAGAAAGGGACGTAGATGTACATCACCAAATAGCGCGACGGCCAAGAAATCAAGCAAAACAGATCCGCGAAGATTTTGCAAATTATTTCCTAAATTTTTAAACACTAATCTCAATACTATATATGTTTAAATATTTTGTATCATAGCATAAATAAAATAAAAGTATAAATGTATTTGTTATTATTCTAACCTGAAATTCCTACCAACGTTCCTACTTCTTGCCATAGTTTGGCAGTAACGTCTCGTTTTTTGTAGTTCACGTCCTTGTCATTCCAAAGGGATGGTCTCGCTTGAATTTCCGAGATCAAAGTTTCCTTAACATCATAATCTTTACATTTCGAATTCATTTTACCGCCCATGTCCATCCCGTGCAACCATCCAATAACGACTGAGCGGCGAGCGTTGCGTTTTAGGCAAACTAAAAGCGTGAGCGGCGCAGCTCACCGCTAACGCGCACCGCTTTGGCGATGTGCACACATACACATAACCTGTATGTTAAAAAAATTTTCCGTCGATCTTTTATTTATGAGTCAGTTTAGTGAATAGGAAATCGTTTATTAAAGTACTCCATTAATGCACGATTTCTATTAATGCATGATTTGTTATAGCCAATCACAAGACGCAATGGCGTCGTTTGATTGGCCAATCGAACATATGTGAAATGAAACCTTCCAATGAAAACATACCGCTCTCTAGAACTGTCAGTGTCAAATTAAATAAATTGTCATATAACCTAAAAACACATCGGCGAAGAAAAATCTATGTAGACGACTCTAGAAGAATACGATCGACGGAAAAATTTTGTAACCAACTCGAATATTAAACAGCGATTAATGATCTCGACAATTAACGCGCTCGCTTCGCTCGCGCGTTAAACAGTCTCGATCATTAATCGCTCTTTTTAATATACTTGTTGGTTAAATAACTATTTTTTCGCCGCGCGCCGCTCACCGCTCACCGCTCGCCGCTTAACGCTCGCCAATGTGCACGAGCACTAAACACCGGTAGGCGTACTATTGTGTGAAATCCATTCAACCATGCGCATGTCGTCAGAGTCGAGAACATGTGTAACGATTTAGTTTAACAAGTTGGCAATCACGCCTGCGCGCTTAATTGTCAAAACAGTTTAAATATCACAACAATATATTTGCCACCTTGGTAACGAACGCAACTTTTTGGTACATTACGTAAATTGTGGGCGGGGTCAATGTTAATAAGCATACCGGCATAGACCAGTCGGCTTATCCAACAACGCTATTTCCTTTTAAAATTCTAACTACTTTGAAATTGTGGCAAGAATTGAGTGTGCAGGTCATTTTGACACGCGTATTTCAATAATTGGAAAATTTTCTATATCAAAACAAGGATATAGATAACTGTTTGGCTTTATAAGGGGAATTTTATTGTCACATCAAGGAAAAAATGTCAGAATTGGACATAAGTAAACCTCACCTGCATTAATTAATATCATTTGGTTCCTAATCATTTACCAAGCCCTATTCACCACACTTCCAACTACCCCCAAGGGGTCACGATGGATTTTTTTATGTTCGAATCCTGACATTCTTTTCGTGAATTGCAAAATGCGCCTGTAAATTTCCACTATCACGGTAGCTCAAATGGGAGAGTGTCTGACTGGAAATTGGGAGGTTTCTGCGTTTATTTAAAGTCTTTGAACGTTAATGAGATAACTCCGGTATGTATAACTCCAGTATGTATAACTCCGGTATGTAATTTTGGCTAATTATAAATTATATGTAAATCTTTTTAGGTATATGTATGCGACTATGACAAACATCAGAGCGAGCGAGAGAGAGAGAGAGAGAGAGAGAGAGAGAGAGAGAGAGAGAGAGAGAGAGAGAGAGAGAGAGAGAGAGAGAGATCCGATATGGGTTCCACTTTATACGTTTGAAGTATCAGCTCTAGAAATGATTTCCTCATAACCTCCGTAGAGTGTTTGAACTATTTTTTCTGAAATATAAACAACAGCCGTCAAGGGACCATTCCTCGACTAAATTGTGCGAATTAAATTGCAATTACTATCAGTAGTCAAGGAAATTATACGTTGCTACTGAATTTCCAATAAAAATTGTCATTAGATCAATAAGTGAAACCTAAAGAAACATACAAAGTTTCTAATTAAAAATTATTCCAATACAGATTAGTTCTCAATAAGACCTAACATATAACAATTCTATCATGACGTGAAAATTGTTACTGTATTTAAAAAATACTGTTTTCACAGCCAGTTTGCAAGATAGTAATAAGTCTGAACATGCAATACTTAAGTTACATATTTGAAGCACCCTTCATAACATATAACCGTTAACTAATCATCATTTTGTTAGGTCATATTTGTGGCATGATTCCAGATGCTCATGTGTACCTCTAGTGGTATTTGTTTCAATTCAAATGTTGTGCCATGTAAATTATATAAGTAAATTCCAGGGAATAATAAAAGCGTAAATTATCATAAACAAGATGAAGTAAAAGAATGCAGCGGCTTTTATAGCACGCATTTGCAGTGTTTTTCACATGAAACATTAATCAATATAATCGATATGTAGTGATAATGTAAAAGTGGTATTTTGATACCAATCTTATCACTGAGGTAACTTTCAAGTGGCTGATTGCAACGTTAACAGTGCTTTCTTAGATCTCCAGATACATATATAAACCACCTTTTCCTGCCTTTAATTAGTTCCGACTTCACGTTAGAAGCAAACAGATTAAAGCAAAAATGAACACCTTTATCTGGAGAAGTAGCCCATAATTTGCTCGCTGCTTTTGTTCCCGTTACATTTGGGGGGCCAGTCAACCACGTGAACGTAGTTGAATACACCTTAGGAAACACAAGTTCGATTTCGACCTTGGTGACCAAACCAAAGTGGAAGAACGCAAAGAAAATGGTTTCACATCGGGTGTTTACACTTATGTCGGTTTGGATGGTGCTAAGCACGCTGTCAAATACAATGGCGGTGTACAAGGTCTCATTGCTGGCAGCGCCGATGTACCAATCGCACCGACAGATACTTTTGAGAACGTACAAGCCTACAATCAACACGTTGCTGCTTTCCACAGCATTCAAGCCAATCCTGCTATCCAAGAGAGCCCAACTGATAACGAGACTCCAATCAACCAGGACGAGTTCATTAGCGCTCTCAAAGCCATTCTTGAACCTCGTCAACTTTCGTTTGTCGAAGAACCCCCTGAAATTTCTGCAGCTATGGAAGAACTTTACAGCGCATACGTCACCGGCCGGACACTAAATATAATACAATAATAAGATATGTAAATAAATGTACCAAATAGTTAATTTAATAAGTGAATATATTATACTTCTATAATTTGTATTTTGGGTTTTCAATAGGTGCGTTAGATATTTCAAATGTTTCTGTGGTAATATTGCGGGGCCAGGTTTTGGCCAGGTTTTGGTAAACTTGTTCAGTATATATGTTCAGAAGCCAATTAGTATGGAAAGATAAACGTAGCAGGTATTCGTGTTTACCATCAACTTGTGTTCGGTATGACAGACGCTTTTTGACTCGACCTTTTGTTTTCCCAATCTTAACAATCGGACCATTTTCAGATAGATTTCTTTGGAGATATCAGAAACAAGTGTAGTTGCCAGTTTCGTAATCTGTACAAAAAAGCGGATCGAAATAATGTTTTACCTTTTGTGTCGAGCTCTATCTCGATACAGTAGCCTAGTCATTCAGACGCAAAATCATACAACGGGCGCAGTGATTCCTAACGTAGGGCCTACATCTCACAGAAGGGCAATTGGAGTTCAGTTCAGTGAGGCAATTTGAGAGTTCAGGGACCCGCAAATTATAACCCTATATTTTCTATTGCTCTATTTCAAACGTGAACCGTGTATAGTGTTATTGCAGATACGAGCGATCTTGATCAAATAGAATTTCTCATAATGCTAAGGCAGTTGAACTATAATTTTACCAAAAAATGTAATGGACATTAATTATACAAAATTTCCCCTACCTTTATTATTTAACTATTTTGACGAAACTACAGAATTCTCTATGTCAACACCTAAGTGTTTGACGTTTGATTGTCAGTTCGCCTCGCCACCATTGACAAAAACATATATTTGAGATAATATGAAATACTTATATGAATTGTAGATGAAACGACGTATTTGACTCAGACATAACTGGAATAAATCGCTCGCATCTTTATGTTTTATGCTCGCGATTTATATCCTTAATTATATGCTTGTCAAATAAGATACTATTATCTATAAAAAGAAGTATCCATACTTAATGCAGTGCAAATGAAATACAATCAATCGGTAGAAAAAAAAAACTCAACTAATTTGAAGAGTGTTTGCTGTACCCTTTATTCAGCGGTATGTGCACGACGTTTTTCATCATAACTCAAAAGCAGTAAATTTGCGTCGAAAATATGGAACTCGCCAATACTAGTAAACAATTTGCAACTTTACACTCATGGGTAGTTTTCAAATTTTATCTGCAGTATATTTTCCTTAATTACCTGTATCTCGAAAGCGGTTAGCTTGCAAACAAAAATTCAAAACTCTCAAACACCCACAAGTCACAGCCAATCTGTAGAAACTAGATGTCGTTTCTTTGCGAAGTGTGGTAGGGTGAATCTGCCCCCCCCCTCACTTGTTTTAATTATATCTCGTAATCGGTTCACTCACAAATTCATTGCTCGCAAACACAACCGATACGTAAACTATCTATAGAAACAGGTGTTTTATATCTTACCAAAGGGGGGTGCAAGTGGGGACTTTATAGGCGTCGTAGGCTAGTCACCAGGATATAAACATGCAAGCAATGTGTATAAAGAAGAAATGCAAATAAATTTATTAATAGCTATGCACTGGCGAATGACCATATAAACATTATTGATCACCACAATAAAACGAACAACTTTTAACTAGCTTTTATTAAAATTAGCTTATGAGGAAAATTAATGAGGTTATGTTGACAAGTGCACATGTTGCTCCTTCAAGTAAGTTATTTATAACCCTTGTTGAGCAATTTTAAACATAATAAGAGTAGTGAATTATAGTTTTAGAGGTACCGAACCCCCAAAGACAGTGGATTCCAAATTTTGAAACATCGCCAAGAGAATAAAACAATATAAAAGTACCGACACAAAAAGTAAGGTTAGAAAGGGGAACCAGCAGGAATGATCGAAGGCAGCTCAAACAAAGAAAGAGCAAGAGCAAATAGTTACTCGTCGATGCCAGATTACAGCAAAAGAAAGCGAGACAAGGAAAGCCCAGAAGAGTTTGAAAAGTGGGAAACCGAACTTATTTCCTTCAAGAAAAGTCATAAACTACAAAGATCTCCGCAAAGACAGAGACTTGTACACGGAACGAAAAAAACAAGGTTGGAAGAAATGATGCAGGAAATAATGAAAAAGATGGATGAGGTTAAGCAAGATTTAAGTGACGAAATAAATAAGAAGAACAACGAATTGAAGAGCGAACTAATTAGAAGTAACAAAGAATTGAAAGGTGAAATCCAGCAACTGAAGGAGGAGTGGAAGAAAAATGAAACTGAGTGGACAAGAGAGAAAAATGACAGAAGAAGAAAGAAAAAGCTGAATGTGGTTATTAAAGGTCTGAGTGTGGAAAGGAAGAATGTGGAACAAGGTGTGAAGGACTTTTTGAGTTCATCAATGGGAATTAAACCGAAAATCAATGAAGGTTTTTTGATAGGATGAAATCAGGCCAAACAAGTGATAGTCGCCAAGATGGAGCATTAGGGAGAAAAGATGGATTTGATGGAAAGGAAGAAGGTCCTGAAAAGAACAAAAGTTATAATTGAAAACGACCTTCCTTGGAGAGAGAGGTTCAGCAGAAAATCAGAGAAATGGCAGATAAGGAGAGAACTGCAGGGAAGAGAGTGAAGGTGGGCTACAAGGCACAGTATGTGGATGAGGATAAATATGTGTGGAGTAAGGAACAAGAGAGACTGCTTTTGCGGGATCAAAAACTCTGAAACTGAGAGAAAAAAGAGATAGTCATGTGGTAACGTAAAGGGCAACGAACAAGGTATGGAGAAGGAAAGACAAACGAGGGGGGAAGAAAGCAATATTGTGTGGGAACTTGGAACGTTCAGGGTTTGACCAAAGACGGAAAACTGATGTCACTGGTGAGAGCGGTCAAAAGATATAACATCGACATAATGGCACTACAGGACAATAGTATTAGAAGGATATGTGAAACGGAAGTAGATAGCTACATATTTATGAATGGAGGTGGAGCGGAGAGCAGACTGGGTACTGGATTTATTATTAATAAGGAAACTGGAAAAAACATTATAGAGTACAAAGTGATAAATGAGAGACTGAGCTACATAAGATTTAGAGCAGGGCATAGAAAGGTAACAATGTACAACATACACGCACCGACAGAGTCAAATGAAGCAGATAAAGGACGAGTTTTATGAAATTATGGATGAAATGGCGTGGATAAGACGCCGAACTACGACGTAAAGATTGTGTTGGAGATTTTAATGCCCAGGTGGGTAGAGAAAGATACAATCGGGAGTACGCTGGATCGGATACTTCCAGCTCCATCAGAACAACAATGGACAAAGAACAATTGACTTTGCAGCTGCAAAGAGGAAGATAATCAAGAGTACAATGGTGAGGCGGAAGGATATACATAAAATAACCTGGATCGGACCCGGCAGAATTTTTAAAAGCCAAATCGACCACGTATTGATACAGAAAATACAATGCAAACTTATTGAAAGTGTAAAATCCTGTCGATGAGCAGATGTCTCCTCGGACCACATTATGGTTAGAGTGAAGCTGAATACAGAAAGGACAATAGATACGACACACTGCCGGAAGATAAAGAAAACAAAAAGACTCAATTTTGAAGAACTACAGAAGGAACCACAAAGGGTTCCCCAATATTGCAATAAAGGGTCTGAGAAGAGACAACGGAGAGCTATGCAGAGAAGAACAGCAGATGACGGAGATCTGGGCAAGAGACTACAGTTCAATCATGACGAACAGTGAATACCTGGTAGATCAAAATCCAAAGGTCCAGGGCAGTGACATAGGCGTACTGCAACAACCAATGTTTGATGAGTTTAGGGAGGTTATACAAACTATGAAAAACCACAAAAGCCCAGGCGAAGACCTGGAGAATTATTTAAATTTATGGATCAGGCCTTAGCCACCAGGATCTACGATCTAATAACGAAGGCGTGGGAAGACAAAGTGATGCCAGATACCTGGATGCAGGCAAACATCAAACCTATATATAAAAAGGGAAACAACATAAACAACCGTCTAAGATCAGAAATTCAGTCCAAGATAGGACCTTACCACGCAGGTTTCATGCCAGGAAAATCAGTAACCGATCACATCTTTGCCCTAAAACAGATCCACAGAAAGTACAGTGCGAAAAACATAAGCATCCACACTCTTTTTATACACTTTCGGCGAGCGTATGACACTGTAAAGAGGACAGAAGTTTTGGATGCACTGAATTTCATAGGACTTTCGAAAGAGGTAACAGAGTTGGTTGGCATGACATTCCGGGAAACACGAAATAAAGTCAACTACTGCGGCAGAAACTCGAACACCTTTCAGAGTAATGTCGGACTAAAGCAAGGAGACCCTTTCTCAACAACTTTACTCAACGTTGTCCTGGAGAGCATTATCAGAAAAAGTGGAATAAACCCAAATCCTATAATCACAAAACACGGATACCAATGCTTAGCCTACGCGGACGACATTGCTATACTAGCAACAACAAAGGAGGAATTGAAAGGAATAACCGGAAGACTGGAGTTCCAAGCAAGACAGGCTAGGCTCGTCATTAACCAGGACAAGTCCACTTACCTGATCCTGAAAAATAAAAGAACAGCAGAACCACATTTCGTAGAAGTCAGACAAAGAGGAAAATCATCCGACCTCGTTTTCCATCTCACAAACTCAACCATCTACCTTGGAACACAAGTATCTAGTGATGGACGAATCACAGAGGAAATAAACAAACGGATAACATCAGGACATAGAAGTGCTGGCGCCGTAAACCGACTTCTCAGAAATAAGACCTTACCGAGACTTATATGAAAGTAAAATTGTACAAGACTGTGATAAGACCAGTGGTGACCTTTGGGAGTCAGACGTGGGCGATGACCGGGGAGGAGGAAAGAAAGCTTCTAGTGTGGGAGAGAAAGGTGCTTAACTAGTAACTTAAAAATAGTAGAATACTATCCTAGCACATAAACACTTTATTCAGCAAACTCAAAAGTAGGGTAGCAGAGGAAAATACATTGGCCAGACCTGTCAGTGGTTGAAGCAGCGTATTAGTTCACACAAAAGTGACTTGAAAACGGCTAAAGGTGGATGTCCTTTTACGCAACACAGTATGGAAAGTGGCCACGTGTTTAACTTTGACTTTCCTGATGGATACTGAAAGGAACTATTTCGGCAGATTTTTTTAAAAATTCAGTTACATTAACACATTAACATGAACACCGTCACAGGTCACCTTAGTTCTATAAAAGTCTTTAGAAAACACTTTTGACATTTGAATATTGTTAAATTTTATTAACAACTGTTATCTTTAGTTTGAATAGAGGGACCGCCCTTCCAGTTGGCCCATCCCATTGAAAAGGTTAACCACTTAAGTAATCGTTTGTTGTGATAGAGAAGCAATATAGTTTCGAAATATTATCAATGAAAAAGTAGCTTCTGTTCAATACATGATCTTCCTCCCACAAATCTATTGTTGCACTGCTATCGACATCGAACAAAATCTCCTGCTCGAAAAAGAAACAAATGACATCCAGTTTATAACAAAAAAAGGAAAATATTCATAGAAAAGCCATCGGAAATGCTTCTGGGTATTACCATGGATACACGACTAATCTAGCAAAAGCATTTACTATTCACTAACTATTGAAAGGCAAACAGAAAAGCTAAACCTCTAAACACCCTTCCATAGCTTGAAAAACGACACAAGCTTCAAGACATCTGAAAAGGGACTACAAGAGCAAGCCTTCTACGGTATGGAGGAGTTTCTCAAATACGCAATTAGGCCATTCTAAACACAATACAGATTTGGATAACTTAACAGCAATTGAGGCTTGTAGGAAAAATCAAAACTTTTGTACAACTGCGTCGGCGGGTGTACCTAGTTTTATACGCCAATCTAATGCTTCTATTGTTTATTTTTAAATTATGACTTGAACAAACCTTTTTCTGGCCAAATATCAAAGTTAGAATATTTCACAGTTGGCCTTGCGTTAAATACGGGCAAGTACCGCTCAGTAGCTCTCGGAGTAAGATCTGTTGTAAACTTCATCAAATAACTTTCTTTAAAATTGTGTTCTGTAAATCGCATTACGCTCTAAAGCTGCCCGAATTGGAAAAGTTTTCTCCGTTTAATAAGAAAATCTGCACCCGGCGGAAACTCCTGCCGCGCAGAGGTCAGCTAAATGTGAAGCATTTGGCGCCAATTTAAAAGAACAATGAAATTTCAGCGCTATATTGTATATTTTCTAAGTTCTTAGTGTCTATGTTTCTGCGACTTAGGGTGTTTTTCTTGAAATGATCAACGGGCAAGGTACACAAATATAAGAATGTAATAGTAAAAGTAAAGTCTGTTTATCAACATAAAACCGAAACTTCGAAAATAAATTTTTATTTTCTTGTTGAAAAAATCTGATGTGGCCAGGCACATGACTTTATCATACCATATATAAAATTAATAGTGTAGCTGCATAAGATTCTATTTGATCGAGATCGGCCATGTCTGCATTAATAAAACTACTAGAACTAGACTAGAGATATTTTGATTATATTTACAGTAGGTAATGTCAAAACATCAGCATTTGACACTACCTACTGTCATTAGAATCACAATATCTGACAAATCCTGGCTAAGTAGTTTATACGAAGTACGAGCGATCTCGATTCTCGATGAAATAGAATTTGCTCATGTAGCTAAACTATTAATTTTACCAAAAAATGTCATAATCATAAATTATTCAGATTTCCTCTACTTTAATTTATTATTTAACTATTTCGACGAAATTCCAGATATAGTGGCTTATTTGCAATATCTTTCAAAAATGCTAAGACTAAACCTCCAGTTCCTTTGGACACTTGGTTCAACAGAAAGCTTCTAAATATGGAGTGTTGTCATACTACGGATGATAAAGTAAAAAGGTTCTGGTTCTGATGATTAGTATATTATATTGGCTTCTAGCATACTATATTTTCGAGTTTTACGCCGTCTTCAGTGCTTCATAAAGAATTATGCTCAATATTCCAAATAAGTTTTAAGGTTAACATACCGTCTTACAATCTTTCTTGTATTTATTCGCGAAAACATAACATTGGTATCCGCACTCGAAATATTGTTTCAATATTGTTTCATCTAGCTCCTCATGGCAATTCTCCACGCATTTACGTGTTGAATTGACGTTTCGCAAACGCTGACGTTCCAAATACTGTCAGAAGCTTCAAAATATCCTGGCTACTTAGTATTACTGCAGACACGATTTCGATCAAATAGAATTTGCTCCTGCAGCTAAACTATTAATTTTACCAAAAAATGTTATAGGCATAAATTATACAAAATTTCATCTACTTTAATTTATTATTTATCTATTTTGATGAAATTATAGAAATGACGGCTCATTTGCAAAATCGTTGAAAAATGCTAAGAGTAAATAGCCGGTTCCTTTGGACCCTTTTGAACCAAAAGCTTTTCAGCTCTAAGTTTGGTCATAAAACTTCTAAATATGAACTTTCGTCCCGATACCTTTAGTAGTTTCTCCGGAATCGTCGCCACAAAAATCGTTTACACACACACAGACATACACACACACACACACACACACACACAGACATTTTTTTGGACCTTGGTCAAAAATGTTCAGGGGACCCAAAAAGACCTATTTCCGCTAAAATCTCAATTTTTTTTTTCGGCACGATTACAATACTTTATAATACTGCGTATGATAAAGTAAAAATGATGGAAATAAATATAAAATATTTTAACCCAAACACTATTGAAGAATCCAATCGTGTGATTGGATTTAATATAATTTAAAAAATAGCCGGCCAACTTTTGTTTTCTTAATCAAAACTACTCAATCAAGTAACATCTGCTTTCGCTTGATAGGTGGGAGGTACTCAAGTCAATTTTTCAATATTTTCATTCTGCTGGTATTTAATTTTAGAATATTGGTGACAAAAGCGCGCGCCTAGCTGAATTGTCATTTGTCCAATATGCCATTTAAATAAATAACAAAAACATTACTGTAAATATATCTAAAGATGACATACCTTATCATACGAACATACCGTAATGATGAAATAATCAAATGTATGTATGTCTAAATGAAATGGGAATATCTAGCCGGTATGTAAATTTGACCTTTAATTTTATTTGTCATAGTCTCCAATAGCTCTGTTGGTGGGAGCATAGTGCTAGGGATGCAAAGGTCCAAGGTTAAAATTTTAGACTTGGCTATAATATCTAATTTATTTAAACTTTATATTCCACCTGTATATCACCATTTTCTATACATTTGTTTACTGTATATGTTTAAACAATGCCCTTTTACAAACATACTCTAGTACCCTTCTTATGTTATTTATTATATGTGTGCCAGGATATGAAAAGGGACCAGTTGACCGAAATTGAGTTATAAGTGCTTTTAGATAGAATGAGTTATGGCTAAGGTACCGATTACCATAAAGAGAAACTGAAAAATAATAATTTAAGTTGCTGATGCAAACAATAAACTTTTGCGCTATAACGCTTCAAACTTTTGCAAAGTTTAAATGTTATTAACTTCACGCATATTTGGAAGTTACGCTGACTAGAACATATTTGAAAAAGCGATATCAGTTTCAAGATTTTTAGTAGAATTTATTATTTCACTACTCCGTTTAGGTATTATAGATTTTTTAATCTAAAGCGCCATAAAATAAGCTAAACTAGGTATCTTCATCTCTTGAGTGTTAAGAAGACTTAAGCATTTTTGTAAGGTGTTTTCGGGGTCTCTGATACCAAATCTGATTTCAGATTTTTAGAATTCAACATGGCGGAACTAATATGGCGACCAAACATGTAATTAAGTGTTGGATTCGGATAAAAATTAAAAATGGTAATATATGAAAGTTTCGGATTACAAATTTGTGGTCACGTGTATAAAATTCATAATGGCGGATTCAATATGGCGACCAAACAAGTAATTAACAGTTGGAGTCCCAAGAAAACTGAAATATCTGATGTTAGCTGTCTAAAATTTAAAATGGTACCGAGTGCAAACTTGCAACCACAATAAATTAATGTGGATTTGCATCTTTTTTCGTATTTCCTGTAACATAATTATAGAGCTCTATGATTACAACATGTCAGTAAATATCGAATTTTGCGAATTCAATCTGACGTTCAACTCAATTCAATCGTATAAAATACAAATAAATTTGATAGTATCAAATTATAATAACTTTTAATGATAACGATAAATTTAATCATGATAAATGTATATAAAATGTACACTTTTTTAAAAACTACTCTTAACAAAATTGCTTTTTTAAGATATTTTTCTAAATGTTTCCAATTTTTTTATTTATTTTATCTTTTCATACATTGTCACCGGAAATCTGTCCACATACATAATTTCAACTCCATTAGACACACTTTCAAATTTAAAAATCCAATCTTTGGAAAATATTCCAGTATTTGCTTAAAAATTCATACATTATATCCGGAAATCTGCCAAAATGCATTGTATCCACTCGAATGAGCAAATTTTCAAAATTTGCCGAATTTTAAAAAATTTTCAAATTTGCAAAATTTTTCTAATTTGCAAAAATTTTCAAATTTGGGAAAAGTTTCCATTTGTTATTCCTTTATGCATTGTCGCCGGATATCTATCAACGAGCAATATTTCAACACGATTGGACACAGGGAAATAGGTAAAATATCGATAAGAAGATTTGAACGTAACAAACAAACAAACAAGTGAAGTTAATATAAGCGTAGTGATTGCCCGTGAATATTAAATAACTGTGTTAGTTTTTAGTTATTTGTACAAACAAGTTTGTAAAGTTCTATCATACGCCCGTTTGTTTGTTCCACTGTATGCAGCAACACCGTAATGCGCTAGGCTAGAGCGTAGCGTGATATCAACATGTGGTGCATTTTGTCTCTCGCAACAAAAACGCATTTTATCTGTTGTTTCCAACCGCAGACGGACTTCAGACGAACACATCTGGTAAAAGACACAAGAAAGAGGCTAATTAGCGAATAAAACAAAAATGAATATTTTGAACCAGTTTGACTTTATTTGTGATTATATGCGTAACTAGAAATGGACAACTGGTCCCTTTTTACATACACGCACAGATATACATATTATTATATATTTTATTATATGTAATATGTATTTGTAGGATATATACATGTTATTATATATTTTATTATATGTAATATATATTTGTAGGATAACAGTGATGATAGATTTATAATCTTATGTACAACATCAATGTGAATGCACATTCAACAACATCAAAATCCAATGCGGTTCCCAAATAGAAAACAAAAGTGGGGTGCGGTTTCTTTGTATTTTTAGAGTTATTGGCATAATTTTTGTAATCATTATTTTATTTAACGGGGGAGGAATGTGAAAATTGCTATTGCTCTGTTTATGGGATCAACGTTATCGCGCGTTGGTCTGTGAGAGACACGTGATCTTATCAAATGTGAAACTTTTTAATGGTTTTTATTCTCATGCATCTAAGACCGTTCTTTGGTAATAGATTATGACATTTGTCATAAACTGTATAGTTTACTACTGAGCGAGATTATTATGCTTTTGGCGCAACTGGCTTAGCATCTAAAAATTTTATTTAGCTTGTCGTGTGGTCCCTTTTCTCCTAATAATAATAATAATAATAATAATAATAATTTTATTTGTCATAGATCTTGGTACAGACAATGACAATTGTCATGATAGATACATACAGTTGATACATGCAGACAGATAACAATCAATATGCAACAAATGAAAATACAAGTAACATCACAATGAAACGAAACTCATAGCTAATAAATAAACTAATAAATAAACTGGCGATGAATAATATGAAGTCAGGGAGGGGGAAGTTTGAATAAATAGGTGAGGCGTCAATTAGTTGGCATCCAGAAAAGATCCAGAAGAGATCCAGAAGAGAAAAAGGGCGGTTTCAGATGTAAAACAAACCAGTCCGCAATATTAAAATGTTTTTTTTTTGTTTTTTAGTGTGTGTTTTTGTAAATGGTAAGCCGATCATTACTTCCTTAATTTGTGTTTAATTTAAATTTAATGTGTTTTGTTAAATCTGACAACTCCTCAAAATATTTGGTAAATTTAGGGGTTAATCCATTGTTTCAATACGTCTGCGTCTGTTTTAATTGGAAATAAATATTTGTTATTTTTTATTGAGATTTGAGTTTTACTTTTGAGTAAGCTTCTTTTAGTATTTAAAGCAAACAAACCAGTTAGAATTTAATGGCGGAGATTTTGATTACATTTTTATTGAGTTCAAATGGTGATTATCATGGTAAGAGTGATGGGCTTTGTCTGATAAAATAGTCCTATTGCAAGAACTTAAGTGCGGAGCGTGTTTGGAGTGATAAATTTCATAATAGTTAAGGTTCTGGTACTTAGATAAAGTTCTTAAAATTAAAAAGTATGGTTACTTAATAACCAGATTTTACCCAACCAACGAACTATTACTACTAAATTATTAAACTATTAAATTAATATACACATTGTTGCATTAGTCGTAAAACAGGTATCCCATCAGTGTTTCAGTTACAACTGGTTAGTTCCATTCATTTTCAAACAAAAATAAAAAAACGATTTGTTGATATATTAAATGTTGCACCGTTAATCAGCATAACAATTAAAGCTTTCTAAAACTTGAACATATGATGATCCTCAATAATCACGCAGTTATGTATTTAATGTGAGATATCGTATTGATTCAGTCATCATTTTCGGTTTTAGGTTCTGTACCTCCTGGAAATAATTCTGGCGGCGTCCTGGCAGGTGGGAATAAACTATTTGTGCTCGAATAACTATTTTAATATTCATAAAAATTTGAAACCTTATATACAGTATTAAAATTATTTATCTTACTGGACACTACATAGGTAATAAATATTATTTTTTCTATATTAATGTCCTATAGAGCCTTGGCATAGGCATTGAACAGATCGACTTTAGCGGCAGCGATCTCAGGGGTATCTTCAACACTTGGTGCAAGCATATTCTTTAGGTTACTGATGAACTCTGCTGGTGTGATTGGGAGTTCCAAGTTATCAGTTGGGCTCTCTTGGAAGGATGGGTTGGCTAGGATGCTATTGAAGATGGCAGCGTGGTGGTTATGGGCTTTTACATTCTCGAGAGTATCTTGAGGAGCTACTGGAAGATCGGCGCTTTCTACAACGAATCCCTGTTCGCCACCTGAGTACTTGACGGTGTGTTTTACACCATCCAAATCTACGTAAGTGTAGATGCCAGATGTGAAACCATTATCTTTGCGGTCTTCTACTTTAGTTTGGTCGCCAAGGTCGAAGTCGAATTTGTAATTGCCCAAGGTGTCTTCGGCAACGTTGACGTGATGGATTGGGCCGGCAAGCGCTACGGCAACAAGAGCGGCGAACTGTATAAAGGAAATACCAATAAAGATTATACAAAAAAAGAATGTAGCTAAGTACTTACGCAAATGAAGGTGTTCATTTTGGATGAGTAGTGTGCTTGTGTGGTAGCTGGAAATAATACTAATTTCACCGAAGCTGTTCTGGCTTTATATACCACATGTAGAATGGGTGTTATATCAAGATTTTAGGGAACGAATCAAGATGGAATTCCCGGACTTTCTAAGGCACACGTATAATAATTGAATTTTAATATTGTTAGTTCATGTAAGAACATTCTACCAAGTTAAGTATGCATTATCATTATGTTATAAATATGAACTACTACTTCAGACAGATAGTCAACAGGATATAGTGAAGATCCCAATCATATGATATTTTTGTTTTACTTAGCGAAATACATAGTCCACAAACAGTAATCTGTAGAAATCTCAAAGCTGTCTTTAATATTGATGCAACTATCTTGAACATAATGACAAACTTCACCCATGCTAGAGATATTTAGTAAAAGTTTTTCTCTTAAAGGTTATACGAACTCAGAAAGAATTACACAATTGCATCCAAGTTTAACTGCGTTAAAAAGACCAAAAATCGTTTTTATTGTTTTAACTATCATAGATTTGCTTAGCACAATTTATTAGCTTAAGAGGAACCAATTGAGCAAGTACGTCGTACAATACACGCATCCGTAATAAGCTTAATTCTGTACCAATTCTCACATGGTATGCATCAAATTATAGATGAAGGTGTATTATAAGAAATGGAATAAGTGAAAACTGAGTCCGGTGTGCCTTTTTCAGAGAATCAGTATCTGGAAACTGAAATTTTGAATTGTGTCTATTTTTCCGAAAATCAGTGTCAAAGGTCTCAACAACTACCTTCAGATTTAGCTTTTACGGAAAAAAGTAAACCAGAATCGATCGTAACTTATTTATTTTTTTGCTGTTCTCTAGCGTAGTAGTTTTGTTACTGTAACGAGTTGTTGAATTAAGTGAAAGGAATACATATAATGATATCAATAATATCTTTCAGTGTGAACGGAGGTATTTCAAATATTAACTTATCAAAAATTTGAAGATATAATAAAATTAAGTCTCATTGATACCGCTTTTGGATTTTGGCAGAAACGCCCAGAGGATTCCAGAAGTAAACATCCTTTAAAGTACAACAATTTCCGGAAAACATGTACCAGTTTTTGAGTAATCACTTACAGTTATAAAATAATATTAAAATATTTTGACTTTATCATACGCAGTATGATGACGTATTGTAATCGTGCCAAAAAAAAAATGAGAATTTAGCGCAAATAGGTCTTTCTGGGTCCCCTGAACATTTTTGACCAAGGTACAAAAAATGTCTGTGTGTGTGTGTGTGTGTGTGTATGTATGTATGCTGTGTGTATGTGTGTATGTGTGTATGTGCGTACCCGATTTTTGTGGAAACGATTCCGGAGAAACTACTAAAGGTATCGGGACTAAAGTTCATATTTAGCAGTTTTATGACCAAACTTAGAGCTGAAAAGCTTTTGGTTCAAAAGGGTCCAAATGAACTGGGTAAGCATTTTTCAAGAATTTTGGAAATGAGCCGCCATTTCTGAAATTTCGTCAAAATAGTTAAATAATAAATTAAAGTTAAATCTTTTTTGAGATTTTAGCGGAAGTTAGTCCTATTGGGCCCCCTAAACATTTTTAACCAAGGTACACAAAAAATATTTGTGTATGTGTGTGCGTGTGTGTGTGTGTGTGTGTGTGTGTGTGTGTGTGTGTGTGTGTGTGTGTGTGTGTGTGTGTGTGTGTGTGTGTGTGTGTGTGTGTGTGTGTGTGTGTGTGTGTGTGTGTGTGTGTGTGTGTGTGTGTGTGTGTGTGTGTGTGTGTGTGTGTGTGTGTGTGTGTGTGTGTGTGTGTGTGTGTGTGTGTGTGTGTGTGTGTGTGTGTGTGTGTGTGTGTGTGTGTGTGTGTGTGTGTGTGTGTGTGTGTGTGTGTGTGTGTGTGTGTGTGTGTGTGTGTGTGTGTGTGTGTGTGTGTGTGTGTGTGTGTGTGTGTGTGTGTGTGTGTGTGTGTGTGTGTGTGTGTGTGTGTGTGTGTGTGTGTGTGTGTGTGTGTGTGTGTGTGTGTGTGTGTGTGTGTGTGTGTGTGTGTGTGTGTGTGTGTGTGTGTGTGTGTGTGTGTGTGTGTGTGTGTGTGTGTGTGTGTGTGTGTGTGTGTGTGTGTGTGTGTGTGTGTGTGTGTGTGTGTGTGTGTGTGTGTGTGTGTGTGTGTGTGTGTGTGTGTGTGTGTGTGTGTGTGTGTGTGTGTGTGTGTGTGTGTGTGTGTGTGTGTGTGTGTGTGTGTGTGTGTGTGTGTGTGTGTGTGTGTGTGTGTGTGTGTGTGTGTGTGTGTGTGTGTGTGTGTGTGTGTGTGTGTGTGTGTGTGTGTGTGTGTGTGTGTGTGTGTGTGTGTGTGTGTGTGTGTGTGTGTGTGTGTGTGTGTGTGTGTGTGTGTGTGTGTGTGTGTGTGTGTGTGTGTGTGTGTGTGTGTGTGTGTGTGTGTGTGTGTGTGTGTGTGTGTGTGTGTGTGTGTGTGTGTGTGTGTGTGTGTGTGTGTGTGTGTGTGTGTGTGTGTGTGTGTGTGTGTGTGTGTGTGTGTGTGTGTGTGTGTGTGTGTGTGTGTGTGTGTGTGTGTGTGTGTGTGTGTGTGTGTGTGTGTGTGTGTGTGTGTGTGTGTGTGTGTGTGTGTGTGTGTGTGTGTGTGTGTGTGTGTGTGTGTGTGTGTGTGTGTGTGTGTGTGTGTGTGTGTGTGTGTGTGTGTGTAAAACGTAATGAAATCATAATCGATTATCTAGATATATTTCAATAAACCAACGATTATTGTATCTCGATACCATCACTATTTGTAGCTGTCAGTTTGTTCACTTTCTATCGGTGTTTAGGATGATACATTTTAAGGGATGGTTACTCACCTCACCCAACGCCTTCATAAAACATATCGAGGGTGACCAAACGGGACAGCCTCGACTTTCCACATTTTTACTTTATCATACGCAGTATGTAAAGTATTGTAATCATGCCGAAAAAAAAAATTGAGATTTTAGCGGAAATAGGTCTTTATGGGTCCCCTGAACATTTTTGACCAAGGTACAAAAAAATGTCTGCGTGTGTGTGTGTGTGTGTGTGTGTGTGTGTGTGTGTGTGTGTGTGTGTGTGTGTGTGTGTGTGTGTGTGTGTGTGTGTGTGTGTGTGTGTGTGTGTGTGTGTGTGTGTGTGTGTGTGTGTGTGTGTGTGTGTGTGTGTGTGTGTGTGTGTGTGTGTGTGTGTGTGTGTGTGTGTGTGTGTGTGTGTGTGTGTGTGTGTGTGTGTGTGTGTGTGTGTGTGTGTGTGTGTGTGTGTGTGTGTGTGTGTGTGTGTGTGTGTGTGTGTGTCCGTTTTTGTGGCAACGATTCCGAAGAAATTACTAAAGGTATCGGGACGAAACTCCATATTTAGAAGTTTCATGACGAACTTGGAGCTGAAAAGCTTTCTGTTGAAAAGGGTCAAAAGGAACTGGAGGTTTAATCTTAGTATTTTTGAAAGATTTTGCAAATAAGCCGCTATTTCTGGAATTTCCTCGAAATAGTTAAATAATAAATGAAAGTAGAGGAAATTCTGAATAATTTGTGACTATGACATTTTTTGGTAAAATTAATAGTTTAGCCGCATGAGCAAATTCTATTTCATTGAAATCGCTTGTACTGCATTAAAACTAGTTAGCCAGGATTTGTCAGATATTGTGATTCTAATGACAGTAGGTAGTGTCAAATGCTGATGTTTCGACATTACCTACTGTAAATATAAATATCTGTCTAGTTCTAGTAGTTTTATTTTAATGCAGATATGGCCGATCTCGATCAAATATAATCTCATGCAGCTAAACTATTAATTTTATATATGGTATGATAAAGTCATGTGCCTGGCCACATCAGATTTTTTTTTCTAGTATTTATATATTATTAAAACGATGTTTTATTAAATATTCCTTTATTGCATTTAAACGTAAATGTACCTGCTACGATCAGATACGGTATTTTAAACAGGTTTCTTATGAACTTTTACATACCACCATCTTAAGAAGAAAATGCAGGGCATATTCCTTTTACTACATCTTTTCTATCAAATAAATGAATGAGACTTTTTATGAACAATATTAAAGTATTGGGAAAGTCAACAATAAATAAAAAAATCATATTTTAAATTTTACAATTTTTTGCGAGATTTAGTAACTCATCAGGAAGTTCTCAGTTTTAGTCATTTTAATTTTAAACTAATATTTTGTGTTATCGGTATGCAAATATAGTTTATATTTTTGTATATAGTGAGAAATAACAAGTTTTATACTTAAAAGGTTCATTATTTTATAATCACAATAAAAATTAGAAAATATGTATTACATCATCATTTAGCGGCAATTTTCGAAATAATAATTTATATAATAAAATAAGTAATAATAATATAAAATATAAAAAATATAAAAATAATATAAAAAAATACGAAGACTTACTAAATGTTTAGCAGTAAAAACAAAAATAAAAATGCGTTTGGTATATTCTTCACAGACAGGGGAAATTTTGTTCAATTTAAACATATTTACAGTCCCTCTAATATACAAAGAGTTCTGCAGCGTTATGTTGAAACCCAGCGGGTGTAACTAAGTTGAATTCTAAGAGTAAAGGAAACACATTAGTTGTGGGTCTGTCTTTAACAGTATAATAATAAATGTCTTTACTAAGCAAACTAACAAAAAAATCTGATGTGACCAGGCACATGACTTTATCATACAATATATAAAATTAATAGTTAAGCTGCATGATAATCTATTTTATTCAGATAAATCGTAGGTATTGTCAAAGCATCAGCATTTGACACTACCTACACTACGTCATTAGAATAATAGTTAGTTATGTCACAAGTGCCAAAAGTACGGAATAGCGCGACGAGCGGTGATGCGGCGCGTCACCGAAGGCGGAGCGTCGCCGTCGCATGTGAGCGAGTCGCGCTATCTAGTTTTTGGCAGGAGTGACATCAACGTTTATTGTGTTGCTTTTTGAAAAGAATCTATGTATTTAAACAAAAAAAAAAGGTTATATTTATGTATAGGAAATGTTAGGTTGGTACCACTTTGACGAAACGTGAAGTTTAAAAAGCTAATTCAAATTCTGACAGATTTATATTTGTTCATGACACTGTAGATGTGACATCCGTACCAACACTACGAACATACTAAAATAAAATTACACTCATCGCTAAACTTTATTTACGATTTTCTCAATTTATCGTTTTTAGAATTAGATATAAAGACGGGTTGATATTTCTTATCAACAAACAATCAAATTGGTGATCTTATTTTATTGAAATTTGTATTTTGTAATTTGCCGCACTAGAGCGGCAACGTTCCATAGCGGTTCTCCAACCTCTGATGAAATCAGCTGCTTTCGAGTGTGACAGCACAAAAAATATTTGTCAAAATCCTGGCTGCTATGTAGTTTCATATCAATGCATATGCGACCGATCTCGATCAAATAGTTTCGCTGCTCTTGCAACGAAACTATTAATTTTACCAAATAATGTCATACGCATAAATTATTCAAAATGTCCTCTGCTTTAATTTATTATTTAACTAGTTTGACGAAATTACAGAAATGGCGGCTCATTTGCAAAATCCTTGAAAAAGGCTTAGAATAAACTACCAGTTCCTTTGGAACCTTTTGAACCAAAAGCTTTTCAGCTCTAAGTTAGGTCATAAAACTTCTAAATACGCACTTTCGTCCCGATACCTTTAGTAGTTTCTCCGGAACCGTCGCCACAAAAATCGTTTACACTCAGACATACATACACACAGACATTTTTTGTACCTTGGTCAAAAATGTTCAGGGGACCTATAAAGACCTATTTCCGCTAAAATCTCAATTTTTTTTTCGGCACGATTACAATACTTCATCATACTGCGTATGATAAAGTAAAAAAACAAAACAAGTTAATAAGAAAAAATATAAAAGAAAATCAACTTATTGAAATTAAGAAAATAACATTTTACGGGCGAGATCCAGAAAAAGATAAAGCATAAAAATCAAGCGGTGTATATGTAAAGATTGTAAAGATTTTTGTAAAGATTCGATCATTTTTTAGTTCAGTCAATAGGTAGCTTGAGCTTAGGTCGGACAGAATATTTTGCTTTGTGTTGTCCATTTTGGGCATCTAATGAAAATCATTAGAAAAACATTTGTACCTATTAATTTGTTGGTTGACAAGACTGGCAGCCAAGTATTTCAAATATCTCGTACTCACTTCATTTCATGGCAAAGGTACATATATATGAAGTTGTAGAGCAGCGGTCGCCAAACTACGGCTCGCGGGCCACATTGAGCGGAGTGGAGTTATAACACGGCCGTGAGCGAGAGAAGTTTGGAGACCCGTGTTGTACAGTAAACAATTTACTACCATTATTGTATTAAACAATTATGTTGTTAAATTATTTCAGTGTGATTAATGAATATTTCCCGACCAATTTTGTATATTCATTAGAGACCCAAACACCTAATTTCAAATTATAAACTCTTCTTTCTTTCTACAGAAACCAAAAAACTTGTAAAATTATCCATTTATTATTTTAGACATTTACACAACATAATAAATATTACTTATTATCTAGATTGATCTCTTATAGAGCCTTGGCATATGCATTGAACAGATCGATTTTAGCGGCAGCGATCTCAGGGGTATCTTCAACACTTGGTGCAAGCATATTCTTTAGGTTAGTGATGAATTCTGCTGGTGTGATTGGGAGTTCCAGGTGATCTGTTGGGCTCTCTTGGAAGGATGGGTTGGCTAGGATGCTGTTGAAGATGGCAGCGTGCTGGTTATGGGCTTTTATATTCTCGAGAGTATCTTGAGGAGCTACTGGAAGATCGGCGCTTTCAACAACGAATCCCTGTTCGCCACCTGAGTACTTGACGGTGTGTTTCACACCATCCAAATCTACGTAAGTGTAGATGCCAGATGTGAAACCATTGTCTTTGCGGTCTTCTACTTTGGTTTGGTCGCCAAGGTCAAAGTCGAATTTGTAATTGCCCAAGGTGTCTTCGGCTACGTTGACGTGATGGACTGGGCCGGCAAATGCGACGGCGATAAGAGCGGCGAGCTGTAAGAAGTAATAAAAATTAAAGTTAAAAGATCTAACAAATAATTGTATTTAGACTTACACAAACAAAGGTATTCATTGTGAATGAGTAGTGTACTTGTGAAGGAGCTGGAAAATAATACTAACGCTACTAAAACTGGTCTAGGTTTATATACCTTGCGCATGTCGGATGTAAGTACGTTATTCTAATCAAGATTTTGGAAAAAATCAAGATGGAATTCCCGGACTTTCTAAGGCACACACAATAATCGAATTTTAATATTGTGGATCCGTGTTAAAAAATTGTAAGATAACAATTAGTGTTTATTTGATAATAATTTGGATTGGTGATAAATATTACTAGCGATATATATTTCTAGGATTAGAATGTCATATTGATTGAAAATATCGCACAGCTAACACAGGGTGCCATTTTCAATTTCATTGATTTTCCGAAAAAAAGAAAACATCCTATGCCGAAAGTTATGCCAATAATGGAGCATTGTCTATTAGCACCCCTTAAAATTTTATTCGTCAAGCTTCTGCAAAATAATTAATAGACCAGCGTATACATACCTATGTATATTAGGGTAGACCTTCGTTACTTCTAAGATTTTTTTAAAAAAATATGTCCACGCCACATCTGTAATTTGGTCTACAGGGTGTCTCACGGAACTGGTACATTAGAAGTTTCTATGTTCTACTATTTCTGGAAACTAGAAAGTTTTGAATTAGAATTTAATCGATCTGAGCTCTTCAGCTAAAATATTTTTAAGTTAACTGCCACATCCGGTCACCGGAAGTCGGTATGAAACTTTCTTATTTTAAATGGAATGATATAATTTAAATTTTATTTTTGGTTTCTACGTATCAAAATACATCATTTTTAAAAAGCTTTTCTTTATCTAAATATCACAATTTTTGAGTTTTTTTTTTATTTTACTATTTTTACTTTTTCATACGCAGTATGGTAAAGTATTGTAATCGTGCCGAAAAAAAATGGGATTTTAGTGGAAATAGGTCTTTTTGGGTCCCCTGAACATTTTCGACCAAGGTCCAAAAAAATTTCTGTGTGTGTGTATGTGTGTACCCGATTTTTGTGACGACGGTTCCGGAGAAACTACTAAAGGTATCGGGACGAAAGTTCAGATTTAGAACTTTTATGACCAAAGTGAGAGCTGAAAAGCGTTTGGTTCAAAACGGTCCAAAGGAACTGGCAATTTACTCTTAGCATTTTTCAACGATTTTGCAAATAAACCGTAATTTCTGTAATTTCGTCAAAATAGATAAATAATAAACTAAAGTAGAGGAAATTTGTTATAATTTATGTCTATAACATTTTTTGGTAAAATTAATAGTTTAGCTGCAGGAGCAAATTCTATTTGATCGAAATCGTGTCTGCATTAATAGTAGGTAGCCAGGATATTTTGCACCTTTTGACAGTATTCAGAACGTCAGCGGTTGCGAAACGTCAATTCAACACGCAAATGCATGGAGAAACACGCGCGCGCGTACGCTATGTGAAACAATATTGAAACATCTTGGTGTCATACACAAAGTCGATGTGTATTTCGAGTGCGGATAGCAATGTTGTTATGCATTTTTCAAGGATTTTGCAAATGAGCCGCCATTTCTGTAATTTCGTCAAAATAGTTAAATAATAAATTAAAATAGACGAAATTTTGTATAATTTATGTCTATGATTTTTTTTTGCAACACTAATAGTTTACCTGTAGAAGCAAATTCTATTTGATCGAGATCGTGTCTGCATTAATATAAAGTTAGCCAGGATTTGTGAAATATTTTTATTCCAATAGCAGTAGGTAGTGTCAAAGGCTGATTTTTTGAATATACCTACCGTCAATACCTGACAAATCCTGGCTAATTCGTGTTATTTTAAAGCAAACACGATCGATGTCGGCCAAATTGAATCTCATGCAGCTAAACTTAAAATTTTATATATTGTGTGATAAAGTCATGTGTCTGGCCACATCAGGTTTTTTTGGTGATTTTTGCGGTTATGTTTAAAATGAATATCTCGGTTATTATTGAAACTAGAAGTTTAATGATTGAAACTAGAAACTAGAAACACAACCAAATAACACGTTGTTTAGTTTATCATGATATCTTATACAGCGTGTTCAAAATTTACAACACAATAATTGAATTTTCAAACGTAAACGTTTTTTCAACTGGAACATCGTGTATACCGGTACGCCATTCGTTAGGAAATCTTATTCCCCATCTATCAATATTAGGGTTCCCTATATACAGGGTGTTTCAGAAATAACGGCTAACCTTGAAGGAGCATATTCACCAAGGACAGAGAAGCAATTTTTGTCAAATGACCTATAGTCTATTTCAAAGTTTTATGTACTAACAAAATTGTATTGAAGAATTCGTCTAAGGCCGGCCCTGGTAAATAGCCGAACGCGCATGACTTAACTACGGTTGCAAAAGACCGTACAAACAATTAAAAAATAGAGAGATTAGTACCTACCTAATCCAGAAATGTGATGCGAACAAACGTTGTGATTATTAAGCGTTATCGCCGAACAAAACAAAGCGACTCAACACAGCAACTAGGCGTCTCGGCCGAACAAAGTTATGTCGCATTCTAGTCATAGAATTGCAATTCAATACTAAACAAATCACTACACAAATACACCAACATTAAGATTCCAAAATCCAAATGATTTTTATTGTTGATAAACCAACAAACAGCTGATCGACCATGACCACGCTTGTATACATTTATATCAACCTGGCGAATGTAGGTCATTGTCACGTTCGGCGAGAAAGGCCGCAGTGGAGGAGCCGAATGTGCCCCGCGGCGTTGATTTGTCACCAGTTGCAACACAACTGTAGTGGATTGTGGTCGATTGTCTTCCGCTGGTCAGGGACGGACCCCGTCTTTCTTCATTAATTTTCTCAATAATGCGTAAAGTTAGACCATACGTTAGTTGACAAAACATGCTTATTACGTCCTTGGGCGTATGCTCCTTCAAGGTTAGCCGTTATTACTGAAACATCCTGTATATCTTTAATAGTTTTTGAGATATTGTCACTTTTTCTTTAAATCCATTTTGAATACTCCCATTTAATAAAGGGGGACCAAATTAGATACAAATTTTACAACAAAAATTTAAATAGTGAAAGATATTTAGAAATTTTGCGTGGATGTGTGAACAATTTTTGCGAAACTCTTCCCCTCAATATTTTACGCGAATGATTTTATCAACTGGACGGTGCACCGGGACATTCTTCGCATGTGGTATCCATTCAACTTAATCAGATGTTTGACTTATAGGTGGTTAGGAAATAGGGGACAGAAGTCCAACGAAGAGTTTTAAAATCTTTGGAGCAGAACTGGCAGCATTTCGAACAAAATAATTAAATTTTAATTAAGTTAGATATCCCAAATATATATTTTTTAGTTTGAATAAACCTTTTCAATATCTTAGCGTTTTCCTGCTGTTCCAAAGTTGTTACATTCCTATAAATGAAGAATACATTGTTTTGTATTTAGATTGCATTCTTTTATACTGACAATATCTCAAAAACTGTTAAAGATAGATATAGGGAACCCTAATATTGGTTGATAGGGAATAAGATTTCCTATCAAATGGCGTATAGGCATACAGGGTGCTCCATTTGAAAAAAATGAGTTTTTTACATTTGAAGATTCAATTATTGTGTTGTAAAGTTTGAACAGCCTGTATAAGATATCATGAGGAACGAAACATCGTCTTATTTGGTTATGTTTCTAGTTTTGGACCACCAATCATGAAACTTCTACAACTTCTACCAAAAAATTGGTAAAATCAAAAATGGTGATATTTAGGTATAGGGAAACATTATCAAAAATGATGTATTTCGATACGTAGAATGCAAAAATAAAATAAAAACTATATCATTCCATTTAAAATAACTAAGTTGATACCGACTTCCGGTGACTGGACGTGACAGTTAACTTGACAATATTTTACCTGAACAGCTCAGATCGAGTAAAATCTAGTTCCAAAAGTTTCCAGAAATAGTAGAACATGTTAAACTTCTAATGTACCAGTTCCGTGAGACTTCCTGTTCATACTAAAAACAATTCCCTCCTTAAGTCGATCGAACATTGCCACAAGAGCTTTGTTTATGCAAAATAATGAAACTTTACCAAAGATGAAAGGAAATAGCTGCAATGCACCTATACTTTAACCATGAAGATACGTGGTATTGCAGCTAGGCCATCGACATAAAAAATTAGTTTTTAAAAACTACGTTTTATAGAAAATATGCCCTTAAAATTATAATAAACTAATAATAATCACAAGCTACTTATTTACTTCCTTAATTAAACATTTTTAATTTTATAAATTATAACATTAGATAATTTTCCAGAAATGTTTTTATTTTTTTTATTGCTTCATGTATTGTCACCGGAAATCTATCCACATGCAAAATTTTAACTCGATTGGACAGTCTATTATAAAATAGCGATTACAAGATTTTGAACTAACAAGCGGGAAGTGCAGTTACGATAAGCGTCCGCTTTGACAAATACCAACAAGATGGCGTTGTTAAAATTACCGAAGAGGCACTACTAAAGGAATTTTTGTTTGTTAAATATAAAAATAGATACGGCATATCACGTAAACTAAGGCCTGTATCGAAAAAATAATTGAAAATTTCTCCCCTGCACTAACATCCCGCTGTGAGGAATATCAACAAGATGGCGTTGTAATGTAATTGTCAAAAAGGCACTATTATTTTTTTACGTACTACATGATCATAAAGTGTCATTTTACATCTTAGATACCGCACCAAAAACTGCTTCTTAGCGCCCACGAGGGACAATTAATTGTATGTATTGTCACTCGACTCCGAATTGTTTGTATTGTTATTCATCTCCGTACAGACGCATGTCACTTGATTACGTCAAAATATTTTTTAATATTCAAATTGGACCAACAACACCATTGTAGGACATAAAATTTTGTATTTACCACGGGCATTATTAATGTTTATACCGTCGGACGACTTAAAAAGCTGTCGGTCCTATCGGGCCTCGAGCTTTGTTCGGTCACCCGGGGCATAAACATCCGTGCACTGCCCTTGGTACATAAATAACTATTTCGGTTAAATTTTAAAATGGCATCAATCTCGTAAACTAAGGCCTGTCCACCCTAATATATGTAGGTATATGGGGCATGTTGTGTAATCCCACGCTGATCCATAGATTTTAGTGCTCCACCATTTATATAAATGTGACATTTTTGAATCCGAAACTTCTAATCTAAAGTACCTACTCTTAAATCGAGTAAAATCAAAGTCGATATCAAGTTTGATAGATACTTTAAATGGAATATATTTATTATTTCATTTCTGGTTTCCGTATATCAAATTTCATCGATTTTCAGCAAGTATCCCTATACCTAAATGCTCCAATTTAAGCATAGAATAATTTACAATAATTAACCTAATTAACCCCCATTTATTACTTAATTCCCATTAAAATAATAATTTTTTTTAAACATTTGTTCATTAAAAGTGACTAGGAGTTTAAATTTTAATAGATATTTTTGCTTCAAATTACTCCAGAACGTACGTCTGGTTTGTGAAAATAGACTAAACACCAACAACACTGTATACTGTTGAACGGGATTTCATGTATTAAAACTTTGAATGCACAAAGTATTTTATTAGTGGTGTATATACTCGCAGAATTAATCTAAAGCATCCGCTTTTAAGACTAGGTTAGAATTGAGTTAAGAACATCGGCCTAGTTACTTGCCATCTCAATATTCTGTTAATTTTTAGTTGTCAAAGCTCATGCAAGAAATGTTTTTTGTTACTTTTATTGTTGCCGATAACAGATGATCGGCCGTCTCATATGACCCACAAAATAATACACAAATATAGTCAAATTTCTCATGGATTTCTCAGGTTTATATGGAAGCCATGGGATCAAAAGTTGCCTATCACGTCAGTTTTTGTGCGGATTGTTTTGCTTTTTATAGGAACTCGCTTCAAGGAAACTTTTGGACAATGTATATGAATGTTAAGGTTCATTTTCATACGTTTGTTAAATTTCTTCGACATCTTAGCGATGTCGATGTCGTTTCTGAACCCTAATGTGTAAACCCTAATGCTTTATACCTACTTTGCGCGAGCAAAGTATGCAAACATTACAAAATCTGTGAAACGGTTATTTATTTGAAAAAGTCGTTGAAGACGTCGCTTTTTAATAATCAAAATACACATATTTATATAAATATTCATTTACTATCTTCCAATTGTTTTTTACTTATGACGCTATCTACATTTCTTTTAAATGACAACCCTATACGTTTTGAAGTGATTTTGATAAATCTGTAAATTGTCTTACTTGTAATAAACAAAGTTTGTGGCCTGACATGAGAAAATATATGAGATGATGCTAACTTTGTTCATGGAATGTGACATGCGTTTACTTTTGATTTATTTGCTCTGAATACGAATGCGAGCTTGCAAGAAACATATTACGTCAGGTTATTGGGGCTCTTGTTATTTCTTTTATGGAGGCGCCCGTATACCACTTACACTTAAACTTTCAGCAGTTTAGATAAAAACTCCACAGAGACCAATTTGAGGTTTCTAGGACAAAATCCGGTATACTTATAAAAAAAATTCCAAGCAATTTTGAATACATTTTTGAGCCTGAATTCGTCTTCATTTTAAAAACGGTGAAAACTTGAAAGATTTTTCAGAGATTTTTCCTATTTACATACTGAATACCACTCGTCAGACGAATGACGAATCAACCCCTTTAAAAATGATTCACCTGAAGTAATACCATCTGAAATTCTCAAGTGGGGTTAACTCGACGTGAGAGAAACTTAAAATTCAATCAGCAGGGATTTTTAATTTCGCGCTCGAAAGCTTTTGTTCGTATTTCTAATTAATTGTACTGATATAAAGTTACTAACAAGTATTGCCATTCTTTCATATTTATGACAGATGACGATATGACATTCTTATTTTACGACGAAAGTTGGAGATAAGTATAGTTTCAAAATAGTGTGAAATTATAGAGGTCATGATCACCAATAATTTCCCTAAGTCCGCTAAAATCCAAGTTTTTCGCATTACTTTCTTTCGATTGGTGTACTATGTAAATACTGGGCATGCCATCTGAAAAAAAATCAGAGAGAAAAAATCAACATTAGCAGGTCGCTCATGTTGATTGAGTACCAGTTACGAAATGTTTACGAAAAGTTTTTTTTCGTAAAAATTTCATAACTGGTTAAATTGCAATTCAAAAGAAATGTAGTTTACTTTTTGAGGTGTCTGTTAACAATGAACTAACATTTTGAATCTTTTATAATTTTTAATACAAAACCAAATGATAGTTCCAACCCGAAACATTTTGATTTCATAATACTAAGTACTGTTCTTTCTCCCTTATTATCAAACAAACACCATTGACAAACTTCCGGGCAACTTCTTATTATTGAAGTTAAATTATTTTATTTTGAACTCATGTTTTATTCATATTTTGGTTATACGATTTTCCAAATTTTATTTTAAGCCATTTTTTTATCAGTCTGTTTTTCATTCAACGCTATTTAAAAATTGTAACACTTGGAAAGATTATATTCTTCATTTGCGACAAGTTCAGTTTACTGACACAGACATTAATTAGTGACAATAGGTTAATGAAATGTATATGTACCGCTTAAGCAGTTGTTTGATATTCTTCGAATAAAAACAAAGTTCTTCTCTGCTTTTTATGTAGGTATACGTATTTTAATTTAATTTACTTGGCTAAATGTTGTGCTGTTTTGGGCATTTTCCAAACTACCCAACGGTGTAAAAAATTAAAGTACAGAAACAAATCTTGTTCGTTACGATGGCTGACTTTCTGTTAAGTTAATTAATGTCACTAAGTATTGTTTCGTTATTTATAATTGGAGTGTAGCTTGTCCTTCGCCTTTTTACAGCGTTGGCGTTGGGTTGGTTTAATAATGCCCTAACGGACAAAACCGGTAGCAATTTAAATATATAAGTTTCGAAGTAAACAAACCCGTCGTGACACCTATTGGGGCTAGATGGACGTTTGGTATCTAGGAATCGCTAAATGTTTATTGCTAAACAGCTCAAACAGATGAATAAATTCAAGGGAAAATGGTTATTACGTAGTCGTCAGTAATGTAGAATCAACTAAAGAAACGAATGATAATTAACCCAGGTGAGGATAATTTTTGGAAAAAAACACCTCCACCTGGATTTGAACCAGGAACTCTCCAATTTCAGGTTGACAGTTCTCCCAGTTGAGCTACAGGCGCTGTGGAAATTTATAGGTTTTATTTGTCACTTCAGGACGTGCAATCAGAGTTTCGAATTAAACAAACCCGTCGTGACACCTATTGGGGCTAGATGGAAGTTTCGTAACTAGGAATCGCTAAATGTTTATTGCTAAACAGCTCATACAGATGAATAAATTCAAGGGAAAATGGTTATTACGTAAACTCGTCAGTAGTGTCGAATCAACTAAAGAAGCGAATCATAATAGGGGTCTTGCACTAAGTCTCAAAATTAAAAATTAATACGCTCTATTGGTGCCATACGTATACCAGACCACTCCGCAAACGTTTTTTTTTTTTTCAGAAAAAAATCGGTTCCTACACAATTAATAATATTAAAATCGGTTGCGTCCCTTTGAATATACACGCGCTGTGATTGGTGTGACGTAGCATGCCCGGACGAACGCCACGTGCGTTTGTTTGCCTGTGGACGGCTTATGGCGCGCTTCCGACGAGTTGTGCATGCTACGTATCTTCACAATTTCAACAGCTGTTCTTGTATTATAACTGGTCAAAATGGAGGCAGGGTACGTGATGGGGCAGTCAGATAACTTGCCGAAAGTAGATGCCATTATGGTAGCGGATTATTTCGCAATTAATCCGCATTTACGTCGGCCGAAATAAGAGGCGTGAATACAATGTGGTACGTATGAAGTTTTATCGGTATTCGACGTAGGTATGTAAATGTAATTATATACATTATATAACATAGATAGATATTTTATAGTTAAATAATCAATTCCGAAATAACTTACGTCAAAATGATCTTCGCAAACAAAGCAAGCTGTTTTCATTGCGATATCTTTGGGATTTCGTCTACCGCTCTTGTCAAAATTTTACGTTTTTTTTTTCTCTTTGGGAACCGTAAGGAAAACTTTATCAGGCCTTTGTATCGAGGTGTTGTTACAATGTGATACAATGCACCACTTATATCCCGTTCTTTCATCCATTGCCATTTAAGAGTTGTCCACACAGATATGAACCCCGTAACCGAACGAACGCCCGCCGCCAGTGTAGTAGATTTACCGAGTGTTGCAAATTACTCATCTATTTCTGCTGTTATTTTCCACATACGTTACTGAACAATCCCATAAATTGACGCGTGTTAGAACGCAATAGCATTATTTTTATACCTCTGGTGTACAAACTAAATACGCCCAGCAAAAAGTACGTCTTTTCTTAGAATGACATTTGTAACTTCTAATGTTGAATGTAAATATTGAATATTTTGTGAAATATTTTGGCTGTTAAAAAGTTTTCCTTTTTTAGTTCGGATGTTGCGTTTTTTTCTTTCAACATATTCTCTGATTTTTGAAGCATATTTTTAGTTGAGATTTAGAAATTTTATTGCCGGTATCCGTCTCGGTAGGCAACGGCATTTACTGAGATCAATGTTCGGTTGCATACCCACTCAATAAGCATCAACTACTGGATTTGGGCAGAAATAATATCGTGAAATAATAATAAATCACAAAACAGAGTATATATATATATATATATATAATTTGATAATTTAATGACTGTATGTTGTTATTATATCGGAAAACTTAGTGGGAATTCAGTCAAAAAACGTTTTTTCTTTTTTATATTTTTTATTCCATATACCAATATTTCGGACTAATTTTAGTCCTTCCTCAGGGTTCTAAAATGTTTAATAATATATTAAAATTATATATAACTACCTATAATTAACACAAACCGGAGAAACTTAGATAATAAATGTAAAAATTATGAGAGATGTCATAAAACAAAGTTGGAAAAGTTTATAAACAATAAAAGGCCTACGTTAAAAAGTATAAGTATGAAACTAGACACTAAAAAATAACCTAAATAGGAATTAAATGACATGAATGACATGTATCGTGTCACAATTCGTTTATATTTGTAGGATGGATGTCTTTAAATTTAAGGAGATAACTATAAATTTCGCTTAGATTACTAATGTCAGTTTTTTTGTTCATTGTACAACGGTTATCATTTATGTAATACATTTCCAGAAAAGAGCGCTTGAAAAAATTAGTTTCACTGTCTAGAATTTCTATATTTTGATAATCCATATTATGTCCGAGAGAGTTAACATGGGAAGCTAAAGCACAAGCGTTTGGTTTAATTCTTGAATCGCTTTTGTGTTGTGTAAATCTTCTCTTTATGTGTTGAGAAGTCTGTCCAATATATTCCTTTGGACAGACACTACATGGAATTTTGTAGATGACATCAGAACGCAACTCTAGCGGTAATGGATCCTTTACTTTTGAGAACAATGACCCTAATCTCTTTAGTGTTCTACGACCAAATGATAAATTTTGATCCTTGAATATTTTGATAAGATTTGGAGTGAGTCCTGCGATGTAAGGTAATACTTTAAATTTAGTTGAACCAGTTCTTCTTGTTATCTCATTATTTGTTGGTGTCCGACTACTAAAAAAAGCTCTTATTAGGAAGCTACTTTGAAGCTACCTTGAATATTTTGATAAGATTTGGAGTGAGTCCTGCGATGTAAGGTAATACTTTAAATTTAGTTGAACCAGTTCTTCTTGTTATCTCATTATTTGTTGGTGTCCGACTACTAAAAAAAGCTCTTATTAGGAAGCTACTTTTTAGTAGTCGGACACCAACAAATAATGAGATAACAAGAAGAACTGGTTCAACTAAATTTAAAGTAGTACCTTACATCGCAGGACTCACTCCAAATCTTATCAAAATATTCAAGGATCAAAATTTATCATTTGGTCGTAGAACACTAAAGAGATTAGGGTCATTGTTCTCAAAAGTAAAGGATCCATTACCGCTAGAGTTGCGTTCTGATGTCATCTACAAAATTCCATGTAGTGTCTGTCCAAAGGAATATATTGGACAGACTTCTCAACACATAAAGAGAAGAATTACACAACACAAAAGCGATTCAAGAATTAAACCAAACGCTTGTGCTTTAGCTTCCCATGTTAACTCTCTCGGACATAATATGGATTATCAAAATATAGAAATTCTAGACAGTGAAACTAATTTTTTCAAGCGCTCTTTTCTGGAAATGTATTACATAAATGATAACCGTTGTACAATGAACAAAAAAACTGACATTAGTAATCTAAGCGAAATTTATAGTTATCTCCTTAAATTTAAAGACATCCATCCTACAAATATAAACGAATTGTGACACGATACATGTCATTCATGTCATTTAATTCCTATTTAGGTTATTTTTTAGTGTCTAGTTTCATACTTATACTTTTTAACGTAGGCCTTTTATTGTTTATAAACTTTTCCAACTTTGTTTTATGACATCTCTCATAATTTTTACATTTATTATCTAAGTTTCTCCGGTTTGTGTTAATTATAGGTAGTTATATATAATTTTAATATATTATTAAACATTTTAGAACCCTGAGGAAGGACTAAAATTAGTCCGAAATATTGGTATATGGAATAAAAAATATAAAAAAGAAAAAACGTTTTTTGACTGAATTCCCACTAAGTTTTCCGATATATATATATACATATGGTTGGTACGGTGTGGGCTCCAACGCGTATGGCAGAGTGCACGTTGTCACCTCATATATAACGTTGATGGCTCCAAAATTGGAGGTGACAACGTATCGCCTTGTTTTCAACGGAAATGTGGTCTAAGTGGCTCAGGGAGCTCAAATTCAAAAATTACGTCGGAGCCGATAACGTCTATTATATATGTACGGACAAGTCATGTTAGTTCAAGCGTAGATCACGAGCGCTAGTGTCGCCCATACTAGATACGGCCGCTACGAAGTCACCTCCGCATATATGACTCCGTGTTTTGTATCGTACAACGTACGCTGTGACATCCGAAAAACGCTGGCAACGTTGCGGAGGTGATAGCGCAAGAAACATTCTTATATGAGTATTTTCGTATTTATTTCTGCTCTCGGACGCAGTTGGGCTGTGCATGGTACGCGAGATACAAAGGTTTTTGGTTCAAATCCAGGCCGTGGCTGAATTTTTTTATTTCAAAATTACATCCCGCTTGTATTTATCGTTTGTTATTTATTTTGAATAGCATAGGCTGCTTTATGTCAACTATTCTAGTGTACGCACATTGCAAATATTATTTGCAATAAAACTAAATAAATTATTTGCGGTGCTATTACATCAATAAATTCTATAAATTGCACATAGCTTTTCTTGTGTTCACTACAAATCCTATTGAATCAAGTACTCAATTAGACATATTAAAAAGGTGATGCGGGAATTTTTAGTTAATATGACTAAATAGAACATACAGTTTTTTGAAAATTTGAGACATGAAAAGACCGACATAGACATGAAAATGTTTACTCTTTGCAGTTATGTTTTATACAAAAATGTGTAGCAGTAGCCAAAGTTTCTCCGGGTGCCTGGGTTTTTAGCTTAGTTATTGTTTTTTATAATCTCCAATAAATACCCTATTGTCACAGTAAACTGTAGTGGTAGACTTGAATAGTACGGTACCTAGTTTAGTTTATTGATCATTATTGTAGATATCAATTGAGGTAAGAAGCTACAGTCGGGGAAAGATGTATGTTCGACTCCCATTTTTCTTGGGGCGAAATACTTCAAAACTACACAACGAACTGTGAATATAAACAAGCTGTCTCAACAGTGCGATCTCGGAAGATTATGCATCTGTTAATGAAGATATTTTAAAACTGATTTCACTCATATAAACACAAAGCCGAGGTGCACATTGTACAACTATTAGCGTGTATACAGGCTGTTCCATAGCATAGTACCAACCTAAACTTATGTTTTGTTAAATGGAACAACCTATATTTCGGCACAATTCTTAATTCCTAGCAAAATTTTACGACAATGAAAAATAACATAACACACCGTAAACTTTATACTTTTTGATTTATTGGCATTTTTAAGGAAAAGCAGCAGTCTAAGAAAGATTGTATATATCAATACCGGTTTTTAATTTTATTGCGCTGGCTTAGATTATGATTAATGAAGAAGCGTTCTATAAGTTTCTGTCATATCCTGCCATATCCAAATTGTGCACCGGTCATAATCTGTAACAAAATATAACAAACAGGTTTTCCTAAGAAAGATAATTGTTTTAAATTGAACAGCTGTATTGAATTAATTTTTTGAATTCTATCGTTCTGCACAAAAAGTACTAGCACACACCAGTGCTAAAATAAATAATTGCATTGTTATCGTATACACAGACAGACGGACAGACCGATCGATAATTTTGCGTCAAACTCAGAGTTGGGCATCACTCAACTAACCCGAGATGAGTCACACTCATGATTAATGAAACCACTGGTCAATCATAAATCTAAGAATCATTTATCACTCATTAATCGTAGAAACAAGTGTTTCTATTTTGACTGCCGGTAGCGACTGCTTAATATTGTTTTAAAAATATGAAAAAGAAAATACATCTTAATAGATTTTATTAGCAAAGTAAACCCACATTACGGTAAATGTAATGTGTGTATACTTTGTTTTAATTTACACACCTTTATCTTATAATAAATATGCATTTTTTTTTTAGAGAATAAATACTGACCTTAATAAACGTTTTATATTTTTATTGAGACTAAAGTGAATTGAACTCATGTCCTAAATGAATCTAAATGCATTAATAATAACCGTTTTGAATTATATACGATTTTATGGTGACCCACTTATTAGGGGTACATTCTGGTGTACTATTTTCAAAAATGACTTATTATTTTATTGCTTATTTTGATTCCACAACATTTAAAAAATACATTGACTCTAAAACTGAAAGGAAATAATTCGAAAAATTAACGATACCACAGCCAAATGTCGAGCGGCTCGTCGAAGCCGATTATATCAGGATTATCGGAAACTTTTTTAAACCATCTCCGATTCGTACATCTTTCAATATTATTCACAAATTATTTTGTACCCACATTTCTCCTCTTTAAAATGACGTACCATTGGTTAACAGTTAATTTTTCAAATTTCTTTGTGACATTATTTTACAGTGTATACTTTAACGTTGTGCAATCTAAATACGCGATAAGAAATCATTAATTTTTGAAAATGTTATACCAATGTACCACTAAATGTGATTTGGAATGTACGTTGAACGTGTACGTATCTAACGCGTCATAAAATTTTTGATATAATTAAAAAGAAAACTGAAGAAAGCATTCTATACTGTAATTAGGGGGATTATTCAACTGCGACATCAGTTATGCCTGTCTTTCTTTACACTTCGATATTTGGAAATCAAAGAAGTGTTTTGTCTATATTGATATAATTGTTTTTTTTTCTCTTTCACGGCATTTTGTCAGGGGAAAACAACAGTGCAATTATCTCTAATTAACCTGAAAAAATAGATGCGGCTGTAATTGTTCTTAGTAATTTTCATTCAGAACAAATCAAGCCAGATCTCCAAATCACATAACATAAATGACGGACAGATTTTTATAACACATATCTATAAAAAGGGGTAAGTTTTGATTTAAAGATTTATATGTTGTGGGGGTTGTATAAAATATTGTATCCGCGCCTCTATTTTACTTTCATCAGCGTGAAAGTATATCGAGTTTCTATTATGTTTTAAAACAGTGTAATTTCTATAGAACAGTCAGCACTCATTGCGCGTTAATCGCGCAGTGATGAATATTCAATCGTGTACGGTAGTTATGAGTGGTGAGTAAAGAAATCATCACTCAATTTCTGATGAGTGACCAATCGTAACTCATCACAACGAGTGATGATTAATTTAACTAATTAAACTAATTTTATCATCACTTGTTACTCAATCACACGGTTACCAAATGGCCAACTCTGGTCAAACTCATTAGACCATACCACAGTAAATAGGGGGGCGTATAAAAATGTGTACGTATTTGGTAAATAAAACTTGGCGTGCCCGAGAATTTTTTCAGTAACAGTTTCTATTTATTCCAATCAACAAAGCACAACAACGGACTGTACAATTTCACACGGCAATAGAGTGCTTGTAAAGAATAGGTTAACTATAAAGAGCTGACCACGCATAAAGGTTGACAGCGCGGCGGTGACAGCTCTTTTTCTATTTTTTGTCAAATAGCCCTAACTGGGAAAAGAAATAAGTATAAAATTATAAGTTTAGTGTAGATATAACTCAAAAACTACTTAATAAATTAAAATTGGACTTTCATACATAAATTCATTGTATTTGTAGTCTGTCCTCAGCGTTGTACATTGACCTACGTTGCGAACCGACGTAATATAAATAAATAAAAAATCATCAAAAAATAAAATAATAACTACTTGGGTAGTTTGACTTACATCGCGACAAAACATATAAATAGGGTAATTAGTTGTTGCACGGTAACCATATTACACTGAGGAGTTAGTTATCCGAGTTAGAAACATTTTAGTACCCTTAGAAAAAAAACCAATTATGTTTTGTGAGAAACTATAACCAAGTCCCATGAATATTGCCGCTCTGTAATATATATTATTCATATTAGTGCTAAATACTTAATAAATGATTTTTAATACTATTACTAAAAGGGAGTGTTTATTTTGTCAGAAGCTAGTTTACGGCCTATCATATACATGCTATATAAGAATAGCCTATTGTGACCTCCGTAGGTTTGGCAACACCGCTGGAGTTATCAGCGATACATCAGTTTCCGTTCATATATAAATTGCGGAGGTCACTTCGTACCCTTTGTGTACCTTATATATGACCTACTAAAAAATCAAAAATCGTTTCCCCTCTTTTGATGCTCGCGTAGCGAAAGTTCCCCTCATTAAAAATATGCAATCAGATCAATAATATATTATATGGAACACCCGGAGCCTAGGTGGCCTGCTCTATATCCCGGAGGTGACAACTTAACACGTATACATATATATATATATACAACTCCACCAGCAAAGAAAAAAAAATACGTAAATAATTTTTTAAAATAAAACCGAACGATAAAATTACAAAAATATTGAATACGGTCCTGAGTGTTGATCGTTTGAAATCATCGCGCGAATCTCGGTTTGCTTCCCGCGCGTAATCTCCATTCTCCGATGGAAACCATCCTGCGCACAGAATCGATCAATTCACTCTTAAAGATTCACATATAACTTTTATGTTACTATACATCAATGGAGGAGTATCACAATAAATAAGGTGTGTTTACGTGCTAACTGAGATATCCGGTTCCATAAAAAGGTGGCTTACAGCCACAATACATACACAATTAAGAAAATCAAACCCCCCAATCTATAGAAGGGATTCTTATTCAATCCTGAATAAAAATTTTCTGGCAAGAGGTTTAAGAGAAAACAAATCGAAAAGTCGAGCGTTATTACAAAACCACATAAATCGGGTCCCGCGCTCATGTTTAAACCGATAGGCAGAAAATTTTGATAATCCCGCATATTATGTAGAAATGATTGAGACACTTTATTTGGTGCATTTTTGTTTAATCATTGCAGAGTTACGACCATCCAAACACAGGGCGCAATACTTTTGCACCGATAGTATACGTTCTCACCAAACCTATGACGTCACGCCTTGATAGACAGCGTTTTGGCGCGTTTTAGTCCGGTTTAAACTTTGATGTTCAATAACAATTCAGTGCAACAATATTAAGCGGAAAAATTTTACACACGGTTTTCTTACCACCTAAGGGTTTTATTTGTGAACTTAGCTAAAATCATGCAAGCTCACCTGCTATTAACCCAGGTGAGGCTAATTTTTGGAAAAAACACTTCCGCCTGGATTTGAACCAGGAACCCTCCAATTTCCGGTTGTCAGCTCTCCCCGTTGAGCTACAGAAGTTGTGGAAATGTATAGGTTTTACTTGTCACTTCAGGACTTGCAATCCGAGTTTCGAATTAAACAAACCCGTCGTGACACCTATTGGGGCTAGATGGAAGTTTGGTAACTAGGAATCGCTAAATGTTTATTGCTAAATTGCTCATACAGATGAATAAATTCAAGGGAAAATGGTTATTACGTAAACTCGTCAGTAATGTGGAATCAACTAAAGAAGCGAATCATAATTACTCCAGGTGAGGCTTATTTTTGGAAAAAAACACTTCCGCCTAGATTTGAACCAGGAACCCTCCAACTTCCGGTTGACATCTCTCCCAGTTGAGCTACAGAGGCTGTGGAGATTTATAGGTTTTATTTGTCACTTCAGGACCTTCAATCCGAGTTTCGAATTAAACAAACCCGACGTGACACCTATTGGGGCTAGATGGAAGTTTGGTTACTAGGAATCGCTAAATGTTTATTGCTAAATAGCTCATACAGATGAATAAATTCAAGGGAAAATGGTTATTACGTAAATTCGTCAGGAATGTAGAATCAACTAAAGAAGCGAATGATAATTAACCCAGGTGAGGATAATTTACGTAACTTTAAGTGAAAATTGTGGCTAATTTCGATGCTTTTGTTTCCCATTCAAAGCTATTTTTATAATTTATATTACTTTCTGTTCAGTTCACAGGAATACCAATGATTTTTAAATTGCCGGCTTTCATAATTAACGGGGACATCGTAATTTCTTTCTGTTTCATTGAATTGTTGTAATGCTGTTGTATTCATTTTTGAATATTATATAATTATGACAATTTCAATAGAGAGAACAAGCAATAAAGATCTAATAAACGAGTAAAAAAGTCTAGCCCGCGGATATATTTCAAATTCGTTAGCCGGTGCGCGATTCTTCCGAACTTGCCTGATATGGAGCATGCAAGAGTGCATGATTTATGAAGATGTTGGCACTTCCCTGATGTTTATCAGTGGTGCAAACTTTGGATTTGACCTAAAAAGAACACAATTGCCAAGTATAAGCTTTCTCTGAAATTTTCTCAGCTCCAGCCGAGTTGTTCTTTTATTGGACCTGACGTTAACTATCAATCACCCACACATTCTATATGTAAGTAGAACGAAAGTAATAATCTTCAACATTCAATAAAAATCAAAACATGCAGAATTATCGAAATTTATTATTTTAGACATTTACACAATAAATAAATATTACTTATTATCCAGATTAATCTCTTATAGTGCCTTGGCATAAGAATTGAACAGATCGACTTTAGCGGCAGCGATCTCAGGGGTATCTTCAACACTTGGTGCAAGCATATTCTTTAGATTACTGATGAACTCTGCTCGTGTGATTGGCAGTTCCAAGTTATCAGTTGGGCTCTCTTGGAAGGATGGGTTGGCTAGGATGCTATTGAAGATGGCAGCGTGCTGGTTATGGGCTTTTATATTCTCGAGAGTATCTTGAGGAGCTACTGGAAGATCGGCGCTTTCAACAACGAATCCCTGTTCGCCACCTGAGTACTTGACGGTGTGTTTTACACCATCCAAATCTACGTAAGTGTAGATACCAGATGTGAAACCATTGTCTTTGCGGTCTTCCACTTTAGTTTGGTCGCCAAGGTCAAAATCGAATTTGTAATTGCCCAAGGTATCTTCGGCAACATTGACGTGATGGACTGGGCTGCCAACCGAGACGGCGACCAGAACAGCGAGCTGTATAAATTAATAAAAGTTAAAATCTGTTTGTAAAATAATAGTGTTAAAAACTTACACAGACAAAGGTATTCATTGTAGAAGATTTGTGTGCTTGTGTAGTAGCTAAAACGCAATACCGACCTTACCGAAACCGCTATAGCTTTATATACTTAATCAATATTTTGTGAAAGATCATTCAAGATGGTATTCCCTGTACTTTCTAAGGCATACACACATAATTGTATTTTAATATTGTAGACAGTAGACATGTTAGTAAATTGTAACAAGTTTTATATCTTCGATTGCCTCAGGTTTAGATTGTAATCATGGGATGTTTGATGATTTATGGAATCTATGTGTTTAATCAATACACCTACAAGTTAGCAAGCTATCGATTGTTTTCCTAAAGACAATTCTTACTTTAGACAATTCCTAAAGTTTGAAAACATTATCATTAGAGTGGAGTGAAAAAATGATCATTGTCGGATCAATATCCTGGGGCGCAAAAGATCGAAATCGATCAAAATATCATTTAATTTTAAAAATTAAATTTCACCTATTAGGTAAAAACACATTTGTAGAATTGAGACGTAAGATGTGCCAAAATTTGCGGACTTAAAATAAAATTGTTCTGAACTTAAACTTGGATATTGATAGAGTTGTTTATTTCAAGAATAATTATCTCCAATAGCTCCAATCGCTTCTCAGGGAACATGGTGTACAACGTTTTGTATAAAAACGTAATGAAATCATAATCGATTATCTAGATATATTTCAATAAACCAACGATTATTGTATCTCGATACCATCACTATTTGTAGCTGTCAGTTTGTTCACTTTCTATCGGTGTTTAGGATGATACATTTTAAGGGATGGTTACTCACCTCACCCAACGCCTTCATAAAACATATCGAGGGTGACCAAACGGGACAGCCTCGACTTTCCACATTTTTACTTTATCATACGCAGTATGTAAAGTATTGTAATCATGCCGAAAAAAAAAATTGAGATTTTAGCGGAAATAGGTCTTTATGGGTCCCCTGAACATTTTTGACCAAGGTACAAAAAAATGTCTGCGCGTGTGTGTGTGTGTGTGTGTGTGTGTGTGTGTGTGTGTGTGTGTGTGTGTGTGTGTGTGTGTGTGTGTGTGTGTGTGTGTGTGTGTGTGTGTGTGTGTGTGTGTGTGTGTGTGTGTGTGTGTGTGTGTGTGTGTGTGTGTGTGTGTGTGTGTGCGTGTGTAAACGATTTTTGTGACGACGATTCCGGAGAAACTACTAAAGGTATCGGAACGAAAGTTTATATTTAGAAGTTTTATGACCAAACTTAAAGCTGAAAAGCTTTTGGTTCAAAAGGGTCGAAAGGAACTGGTAGTTTATTCTAAGCCCTTTTCAATGATTTTACAAATGAGCCGCCATTTCTGTAATTTCGACAAAATAGTTAAATAATAAATTAAAGTAGAGGAAATTTTGAATAATTTATGTCTATGACTTTTTTTGGTAAAATTAATAGTTTAGTTTCAAGAGCAAATTCTATTTGATCGAGATCGATCGCATCTGCATTGATATGAAATTACATAGTAGTCAGGATTTGACAAATATTTTTTTGTGCTGTCACACTCGAAAACAGCTGATTTCATCAGAGGTTGGAGAACCGCTCTAGTGCGGCAAACTACAAATTTCAAATAAAATAAGATCACCAATTTGATTGTTTGTTGATAAGAAATATCAAACCGTTGTTATATCTAATTCTAAAAACGATAAATTGAGAAAATTATAAATAAAGTATAGCGATGAGTGTAGTTTTATTTAAGTACGTTGGTACGGATGTGATATCTACTCATGAACAAATATAAATCTCTCAGAATTTGAATTAGCTTTTTAAACTTGACGTTTCGTCAAAGTGGTACCAACCTAAAATTTCCTATACAGAAATATAACAATTTTTTATTTTTTTTAAATACATAATTCTCAAAAAGCAGCAGAAAAAGCAACACTCGTCGCGCTATTCCATACTTTCGGCACTTGTGACATAAATAACTATTATTCTAATGACATAGTGTAGGTAGTGTCAAATGCTGATGCTTTGACAATACCTACGATTTATCTCAATAAAATAGATGCTCATGCAGCTAAACTATAAATTTATATATTGTATGATAAAGTCATGTGCCTGGCCACATCAGATTTTTTTGCTTTTTAGAAAATATTATTTTTGGAAAATTACTAAGAAAGATGAATTTTGCATGTTTTATTTAGTTCAAAATCTGTTTTCAACTCGTTGGTTAAAAGGAAGTAACAGTTTTATAATATTAAAACATTTTGGGTTCGCCACCGGTTTTCAAAATTAGTATAAACTGTCAGCTAAATGACAAATCAATTGCTTTTGTCATTTTCAATCAAAACTGCAGTGATACTACTACGTGCAATTTTATTAATTTCAACGTTTTCTTGAAATGGATACCCCCTGCCATTTAGTCGCAAATAAATAATATACAGAATATACAAACACGTAGCACAATCTTAGCATTACAACAAACTATAGATAAGGAATATACAATATCGTATTCTGTAATAGAGGAAATTGAATACTTTTGTACGTTTTTGAAAAATCATGATTATAATTATTATAAATAATTTATAGATGTTACCATTTTTTTACAAAAAACAAAGGCGACAATTAAATTCATCTAGAAAACAAACTTTCCTGGAACCTTCTTCTACACGCGTACAAAATGACATTAACAAATATCTATCTAAATTTTGTATACCGGCTGACAGGCTGACGAGGTGAACTTTGATATTCAATAACTTTTGTAATCTTTATCCGATTTTCATTATTTTTGTGAGACATGCAGAGAAATTTATCAATTTTATCGAACATAAGAACCCCTAAAAAATTAAAGAAAATAAGATGTTCTAGCTTTATACTGGGATATTAAAAACCGAAGTAAATATATTTTGTTTAAACAAATATACAGGGTCCTGCAACTAAGCTCCCGTCTTCTGTAGCTCACTTACTCATTAAGCTAAGAGTTTGACATTTTTCAGGCTTACCCTGTACTTCAAGGTACAATTCAAGAAATTATTTTTTATTATACAGGATGTTCCAAAAGTGTGCAACGCCATGATAATATATTTTCTTAAATTGCATGCTATACATTTTTCTACACATTTGGAAGCCTTTTATGGTTGCCTACATATCACCAAAATTTTATTGAAATCGGTTGAGGGACCGCAGCGGAAAAAAATTAAAACCAAAAAAAATTGATTTTGCATCGTAGGCTTTAAAAATCAATAAAAACCACAAAATGCACCTCGTTAATAAAATTTTGCGACGTGCTTATTAAGTTAGATGTAATAGTCTCGTTAACCAAGTGACATTGATCCAAATTATACAGGGTGACCAAAATCGAGTGTCAAACTTGTCAAACTTCAAAGCGCGCTATTGTTCTTATTTTAAATTGGAACCCATAATTTTTTTTAGGTAAAACGATGCGGAATTAAAGAATAAATATTGTTTCTGAATACAACCCCATCACAATTCCCAATATTTTAAAAGTTATTCACCAAAAACTAATTTTTCAACGTTTCCAACGGCAATTTTAGGTAATAAATATCGTACGTGGCGTTGAAAAACAATTTATTACATAAAATATAACGCAGAGGGGTATTTTAGATTTTACTGTACTTAATTAAGTAGTTATTCAATTGCTAAATTTACTGCAAAATTTGCCTATAGCCACATTTCCGTCCTTACTGCTATAGGTAAATTATGCAGTAAATTTAGCATTTGAATAACTACATAATTAAGTACACTCAAATCTAAAATACGTCTATTATTTTTTATGAAATAAATTGTTTTTCAAACCCGCGTACGATATTTATTATCTAAAATTGCCGTTGGAAACGTTGAAAAATGAGTTTTTGGCGAATAAGTTTTAAAATATTGGGAATTGTTATGGGGTTGTATTTAGAAACAATGTTTATTTTTTAATTCTGCATCATTTCACATAAAAAAAATTATGGGTTCCAATTTAAAATAAGAACAATAACACGCTTTGAAGTTTGACAGGTTTGACACTCGATTTTGGTCACCCTGTATAATTTGGATCAATGTCACTTGGTTAATGAGACTATTACATCTAACTTAATAAGCACGTCGCAAAATTTTATTAACGAGGCGCATTTTGTGGTTTTTATTGATTTTTAAAGCCTACGATGCAAAATCAATTTTTTTTGTTTTTATTTTTTCCGCTGCGGTCACTCAACCGATTTCAATAAAATTTTGGTGATATGTAGGCAACCATAAAAGGCTTCCAAATGTGTAGAAAAATGTATGGCATGCAATTTAAAAAAATATATTACCATGGCGTTGCACATTTTTGGAACACCCTGTATAATAAAAAATATTTTCTTGAATTGTACCTTGAAGTACAGGGTAAGCCTGCAAAATGTCAAACTCTTAGCTTAATGAGTAAGTGAGCTACAGAAGACGGGAGCTTCGTTGCAGGACCCTGTATATTGATCACAAGCATACAAATTAAAAGAAATATTTAACGTTATTTAAAAGAAAATATCTGTGTACACAACTGAACTAAACAACATATTAATAGTATTATTGTTGTATTCGCTATTTATCAAAATCCTAGAATTTGTCGATTTTCGACTTTGGCAAAGATACTAGTGTTTGCTTTTAATTACAAACGTATTTCGGTCAGTTGCTACACAAACATGTTTATAACTTTGGAAAAATTATTGGAAAAGTTTCAACATACCCCAAATTGTTGGTAATTAAAAGACCTAGTAGCCCTTCAACATTCGGAGTTTTGCCCCATGGACAACAACCCTTAAATGACGATAATGTCCGTTCGAAAAGCAAAGGTATTTCAATCTTTGCTACAGAAACATGTTTATAACTATGGCAAAATTATTGTATAACTTTCTAGCATTCCCCAAATTGTTGGTAATTAAAATACCTAGTAGCCCTTCGACGTTCGGAGTTTTGCCCCATGGACAACAACCCTTAAATGGCGATAATGTCCGTTCGAAAAGCAAAGGTATTTTAATCAGTTGATACAGAAACATGTTTATAACTTTGTAGAAATTATTGCATAAGTTTCTGTCATACCCCAAATTGTAACTAATTAAAAGACCTAGTAGTCCTTCGACGATCGGAGTTTTGCCCCATGGACAACTAACCCTACATCACATGGCGATAATGTTCGTTCGAATAGGAAACGTATTTCAAATATTTGCTGCAGAAAAATGTTTACAACATATGGAAAAATTACTGCATAAGTTTCCATCATACCCCAAATTGTAGGTTATGAAAAGACCTAGTAGCCCATCGACGTTCGAAGTTTTGCGACATGGACAACAACCCCTAAATGGCGATAATGTCCGCTCGAATAGCAAACGTACTTCAATCAGATGCTACATAAAAATGTTTATAACTTTTGCAAAAATTGTTGCATAATTTTCTATCATACCTCAAATTGTAGGTAATTAAAAGTCCTAGTAGCCCTTCGACGTTTGGAGTTTTGCTTAATGGACAACAACCCTTAAATGGCAATAATGTGCATTCGAATAGCAAACGTATTTCAAATAGTTCCATAGAAAAATGTTTATAACTATTGCAAAAATAATAAATTTAATAAATTTCTAGCTCACCTAGAAATTGTAATTATTTGTAGGTAATTAAAGGACCTAGTAGCCCCAGTAGACCTAGTAGACGCTCGGAGTTTTGCTAAATGGTCAGTCAACTTTTGCAAAAATTGATAATCTAATCAGTTGTCACTTGTTTGTTTCTGTTTTTTTTTGTATTGAACCTGAATTTTTATCTGTGAATTTAGAAATTATTAATTATTTTCTATTAGTTTATTATTTTTTTTTTCAATTAGATGTTCAATGTTTTTAACACTAGTTATAAATCAGCATGTATTTCATGATTTATTTCTGTGGGCGCCGATGGCCATGACGCTTTGTGACGGTTTGTGGAATAGCACTTTGGCCTGCTTGAAGGTCAGACAATTCTGGCCATGGAGATGAAAGGTGCCGACACAAAGTTACTCTTCTGGTTATTCTGTGAGTTAGCCTACCTTTTTGTTTACACACTAGAAATTTTTTAAAATTAACGTCTTTGATAAAGCAATTATTTTTGATTTTTTTAAATATCATATTAGCAGTAAACCATAATGGAGCCCTATCAAATTAACACAACAGTTATTTTTTCGACATTTATGGGATGTGATTATCATCAGATGCTGATCAAGGCTTGGTGCAAGGCATAGCAAACGGAGCCAAAGGTTACTCCGACTGCTGGCGCAAGCCTACGAAAAAAGCGGCCTTGCCATCAATACGTAAGACATGGCCCATTTGTCTCGTGAGCTTTTGGCATAACTCACGCGTCTGGAAAAAAGATTGCGGATCGTTGCCGCGGCACGAGCACGTTTATTCACGGAATATATCATATAAGCAAGCAACGTTCTACGTATAAACGGACATGCTGTATAATTTAACCCTTGGAACTTTTTATGATAAGTGATTGTTTTCCTTTAAATGCGAATACAATTCTTAATAATTTAGTTTTATACTATTTATAAATGAGACGAACAATCAGCTGTTTGGAACATACTGAAAGATTTATCTACATAGCGTCAAATATTAACAATATATTCATAGCCGCGTTGGAAATAATATAATATAATACAAGTTTTATAAGACAACAATTGGCGCACGATTGTTTTGGTTTTGCAACATTAATTTTACATAAATTTCGAACATTGGGAGAGTCATCTTACAATCTAGGGTAGTTTTTGATCTTCAACACTTCGGTGTGGTAAAACTGCTAATACGATTGAGCCGAGCCAATAGCGATTGAGATGTCAGCATCATTTGACATTTGACATCAATCAACCTACCTTGGAAAACAAAAAGTTACAAAAAGTGAGTGATCATAACGACACCGAAAGCGGTTTCGTTATGAGTTTATAATGAACGCAATGTAGGAAAAAGAACAGTGGCACGTTTATTGGGAATATCCTGATGTGGCAGGTGGAATTATACTAGTGTTACACTTATAAATGGGTTTTAACAAAAAAAGTTTATATACCTAAACGTAGAAAAAACAAATTTTTTAAAATCCAACTTTTTTTATTTCTGTTTCAAGTTAACTAGCATTAGCACTAAGTAATGGCAAGGTTCATCTGATCTGTTTTGGAAAGTATGTCACTGTAAAACTGACCACAATATGAGATACAGAAAGACTGGAGAATTGATCAAAAAAGTAACAACAGAAAACATTAATTTCATCATTACGGTAAGTCCGTATGATACGGTATGTATATTCATATCTAGCAATAAGAAAACAACAAGTTAAAGCTTATAATTGGAACTTCTCCTTAGGAAATATTGTTTACGTGGGTCCTTGGAGGACTACTGGCGTATTCTTCTTATTCAAATTAGTCCCACGAACAGCCATCCCTAAAGTGCCTAAGGGCCCGGTCTTTGGGGGGCCCCGACCGAGACATTTTCCCATAATCTTAAGCAAAATACTTGGGTATCATAGTACATTCCACTCCGGATTTGAATAGGTAAAACCAGCTCGAGAAAATTTTTATGAATATGAATCATAAGGAAAACACATTTTAGAGTCCATCAAGAATTGAATGAATTTGATCTATTCGACAATTACCTACAATTGAAGAAACGTAAACTAAAATTGACGCTTTTCGCAGATGAATCTTTTCAACAAAACAGGATATATTTCGGCAAAAGATCGATTCAAAATTGAAACGTATTTAACAATACTAATTACGTGATAATCGCAGAAATGGTAAAACGTTTGCCTTCATGCAAGCTTTTCCTTTCTGTTTTAATATTATGATTGGAACTAATACAAACCAAGCCGCTAAGCAACAAGTCGCAATTTCATTTGTCAATTTCATCAACATGTCGCGGTTTAATTTGAGAAAAAAGGGCTTATATCGAAGGACATATCATAGACATGTGTAAGCGAATTTAGATAATAAAATGTTGTCCCGTGAGCATCGCATTTCGACTAAATTTTACGTTGGTGTGCGGAGTATGTGAAGGTGAACGATCTTCTATATGAAGGGCGATGGCATTGAAGTGGTGTTCAAAAGGGGAATGTAATCAATATTTTCAATCGGCGGTTACATATGCATGTTCAAGTTTGTGCATTAAAAATATATGTCGGCGTGAACTTTGAATCTGATAAAAATAAAATTGTTTCAATAATTTGAACTATTGTGACGATTTTTATGTATATCGGTGTTTTTTAGGCGATTGCAAGACTATGGCATAGCCACCAATATCTTAAAATCCGTCACCTAGACGTGACAGAATTGAGCGGGATATATTTTGTATTTTGTATATCTTATTAAATGTCAGAAAGTATATTTGGTTGTATATCTCCATTTAGCGCCACCTTAATAAAAAGTCAAAAGTCTTATCCCTAATTTCAATTAAAACATGACTGCAAAAAAAACTACATACATTTTTATAACTTTACGTTATAAACCGTTACGTTATAATATGAAAACATTCTCATTTTTATAAAACTGTTTATGACCGACGAAAAATTCAAAAGAATATATTTACTTATTATCTACCAATGATTTTGTTTTTTATTCTTTTATTTTACTTTGTGGTTGGGGGGGGGGGCAAAGATAATTTGCCCAGGGGTCCCGATATCCTTAATTCGCCACAATTGTAATTAATAGAATCACATATGTTTAGGACAGTTTTACATACTAAGTGTATATATTATTTTACTCTATATCATGGAGATTTTGATATTTGTGGAACAACGTATATAGTATAGTTATTTATGTGCCAAGGGCATTAAATGGATGTTTATGCCCCGAGGGTGACCGTCGCCCGTAGGTATAAACATCAAGTAATGCCCGTGGTACATACAAAATTTTATGTCCTACAATGGTTTTGTTCCTCCGTTTGAATAATATTAGTAAATATTTGACGTAATCAAGTGACATGCGTATCTACGGAGTTGAATAACAATACAAACCATTCCGAGTTGAGTGACAATGCAGACAATTAATTGTCAAACAGAATAACCTTAATCGGCAATAATTGACACTGACGATTTAAAATTTACAATTTAAATGTCAAATATTTGATGTGTCTGACATATAAACCATGGCAACGCTTATAACCGCGCGGGCATTAAGAATCCTTAATGCCCTCATGGGCATACAGTAGCTGTTTTCGCCACGGTATCTAAGATGTAAAATGCCACTTTATGATCATGTAGGACATAATATAGTTATTTATTATACAAGGGAAAAAATATTAGATTTTAGCTCGAGGTTGTGACAAAAACCGAGACATTTTTCCCGTGCATAATACACTATTTTTTTCTGTGACACGGAAAAATACGTTTTATATTGAAAAACATATTACCTACTACAATATATTAACGTCAAGCGATGTGACTTTTCAATTTTTAACTGGTAGGCTGTTGTACACAATTAGACTTGCGTTGCTAAAGAAATGTCTACCTTTGAAAGTGATATTTTCAAATCATGCATTAATAGAAATCGTGCATTAATGGAGTACTTTAATAAACGATTTCCTATTCACTAAACTGACTCATAAATAAACGATCGACGGACAAATATATTATTATCTTCTTACAGATTTACTACATACTCTTATAATGCGACACTTAGCTACATACTTGTTATTTGTAGATGGGTTACAACTGTGCCAAAAACGATATACGATATAAACTATAAAATCCCCAACACTTACGATGTACTATAACTTGCTACATACAATCTTTCATTCACAGTGGACATACTATTCCGCGTTATAAATTGGAATCGTGGTAGATATAGTGTAAGTTTGGTCTTCGCATTATATCTACATATAACGGGATTTGGTATTTAGTTGATGACAATAATGCATGATAACTTACAAGAGTCGGTTGCTCATCAACTCTTTTAAAGTGCTATTGCTTTAATGCGACAATATCAAATAACTCACAATGCAAGAACCTAATTGTCGTTATCTTCTTCTCTAAAAATGGGTTGGGATTTGGGAATGAGGGGTGATGATCATGCTGTATAGCCTGTCACTGTCTTTCCTTGAAACCTCCTGAAAAAATTGTGCTCATGTATGGGCTTTTCCTATTATATTTGACGTGATAACATGCCAACAATCTTAGAACACAGAAAACAGTGTTTCAATGTGTCAATAATTGTAGAACACAAAGTAGAAAAGTGCATTTATTCTGAATTTCATATTGTTACGAACGTACGATCAAGGTTTATTACAGGCAAGATCAACTAGTCATCGGTTGAAAAGAGCAAAAATAGATCGCAATAACAGAAAGGAGGTAACATAGGCACGTAACTGAAAATGGGCAATATAAAATAAAATAGTACCACATGATGTAATTAGTCATCAACCATTTCTATGGAAAATTGTTTTGTAACTTTTATTCAAATAATTTAAATTATTAGTAAAACATACTTTTTTAATATTTATTTTTACTTACACGACTTGTAAAGTGAAACTTATAAAACTACTTGAAATTACTATACAACCGTTTTGTTTGGAAATTCTATGGAACAAACCGATACACCCACAACGCGTTGCTGCATCTGTCATGTATTGTGTGCATATACGCACGTTTTATCTTCTGTATTTTACGTTTCATAACTAACCATTTTAAACCTAATAAACCTAACCGCTGGCGCTGTATTAAATAAATGTGCCTATTATACTGGAAGCCCTTTCAAACAAAAACATAACTTAACATATTGAATCCACAATAATTTCTAAATATTCGAGCGTAATATATTACCGATTCACTGATTCCGCGATGTCATATCAGTGACATACGCAAACGCCACCCCTGCAGCAATCTACTTTCATAAATCTTATGTTAAACACGCATTCAAGGAGATTGGACACCTGTCCTTATGTGTTATCGTGCCGGAATGCTCCGGGAAATTGGGTCAGCGCTCCCCATCGACGTCCTATCAAATTTCCAGCTGCCCGTATCGCAGCGTCGGACGACAACCAAAGCAAGTAGGAAGACTCAGACCCTCACCTTTGGCGCATTAACGTCCTGTAATGGTGTAATGGATACCTTTGACTCGCACAGCCACTGAAAGGACGAGCCGATGAGTAACGAAGCAGATTTTAAGAATCGTCCTCATCTATTCATTGCTTGAAATCAGTTAAGGACGCGACTTGCTGCCAAATATTGTAAAATCTGAAAGAACCATAATTTTCCTTAGAAATAGATTAGAATTTTCCACTATTGAAAAGTGAATATGACAAAAACTACCTTACCTACTACAGCCTACAGGGTAAGAAAAGTTATGTATCAGATTTCATTATAACAATGAAATTCATCGGAATTTAATGAAATGATGTATTAACTCGTATCTACAATAGCCGCTACGGATACATATTATGTCGTTGCCATATTGCGCAGTAAAATTGCGCGCTAATCACTGCGAATATAATTAGCGCTAAAAAATTGACAGGAATGTCAGCAGTTGTAGGTAGGTAACTATTGCCAATAATGTCGCGGCAACAAACCCTTCGTTCATAATGTATTATTATATTTGCTGCTACTTAGGCGGAAAACTGAGCGATGCCATAGTGGTCGATTTTGCACTTTTAGGAGGACAAAATGATTTTCTTTTTTTAATACACTTGAAATATTCGATAGATAATCGGAAATATAGTAGAAAAGTCTAAGCCTTAAGGGGGATGTTTTTGAGGGGGTTTCAAAATAAATTTGATCTTAATATTTTGAAACCTAGTGAACACGATACTATTACACCTAGAAATACACGATAAAAAGGGAAAGAAATATTAGTTCCAATGGGGTGGTTTTTCAAGGGGTTAGTTTTAAAATTCCGTAACTTAGTGAATGTGCTACTATTATTCCTACGAATATGCACAAATAGGGGAAAAATTAGTACCTGTGGCGTGGATTTGGAGGAGGGTTGAATAATAAACTTAGTTTGAAAATTCTGAAACTTGTGAATGTGCTACTATTATTACTACGAATATGCCAAAAATTGAGAAAAAAATTATAACCTGTGGCGTGGTTTTGGAAGAGGGTTGAATAATAAACAGGTAGAAGTCTGACAAACGTACAACAGGTCACTGTCATCACGAGGGATGGTATGGTATAGATCACATTAGATTTATATTCCAATTATGTCTCATCTTTAGTTTTAGTAAAATTATTTCCTAATGGATGGTAATGATGAAAAGCTATTCTGATATTGTCACTCGCAAAAACGCCTGATATCCTGGATGCACTTTGCGGTATATAGGGAAAAATGAAATATTTAAAATCAGAGGTAGGCTCAGGTGTTACTGTAATAGTTTGTACTTGAGTATTAAATAAAATTTCGTTGATTAATGACTTTGGGTAACCGTTGTTCAAAAATAAGTTTGAGAGGATGCTTAAGTTTTTCTTTACACTAAAAACTAAACTAGGAATAACAACTATCAAATTATAATAGACTGGTACAGAAAACCGTCAAATTCAGGGAGAAATTAACATTATTTTACCTACGACTGTATGTGTAAACGTAGCTTACGTCATGAACTGCTTCGCTCGTATATTGCTTATAACAAACGTGTGCGTTTGGCTGTGCGTTTGTGTTTTTTACGCACGACATATAGTCATAATGGCAGATGTTGCGCGAATATTTTGATTAATTATTTGTCATTTTTGATACAGTTTAATTTATTGAAATTTTCGGTCGTAGATAAGTGCCAATACTCGAGCTGCAACATATATGACATGCTCGTGAACATTTATGTTGAATTTGTATTGGAATTTTCTAACTACACTTCAGACAAAATACTGCGTAGATGCAATAGATGTCGTGCGAATACCGTCAAATATCGTCAACAGTCAAATCTTCTTGCCTTTTATTTATTTGACATTTTTGATACCAATTATTGAAATGGTCGGTCGTAGGTAAAATTATGAACAATACTCCAGCTGTACTTGCGTATTACGTGCTCGTGAAAAATAACAAAACTCGCCGCTTCGCGGCTCGTATGTTGACTTTGTGGTCGCACGTAATATGCTAGCTACAGCTCTTGTAATGTAATATACTATTAGTAACCACACCAGTGGCCACAAAATCAACATGATCAAGGGTATGAAGAATGTATTGACAAGGATCTTAAAAAAAATTAAAACTCCTCTCAAACTTATTTTTAAACAACGGTTATCCAAATCATTGATCAACAAAATTTTATTTCAACCTCAAGTACAAACTATTACATTGCATCCAGGATATCAGGCGTTTTTGCGAATGACAATATCAGAATAGCTTTTTATAGTTACCATCCAGTACGAAATTATTTTACTAAAACTAAAGATGAGACAATTGGAATATAAATCCATTGTGATCTATACCGTCCCTTGTAATTACTGTGAACTGTTGTGCGTTGGTCAGAGTTCCACCTGGTTACAGATGAGACATAAGAGTGACATTATTACAAAAAAGAATAGATGAATAGGTGCACATGCATCACATATGCACACTAATAACATCAACCGAATTTTGATGGGGTGGGTGTCGGACGGACGGTTAGTGGACGAAAAGGGGGTTTTGGATATGGTGGAAATTAATAATACACCTAGTAGTATGTATTTCAGATCGGACATAAACAACCTGAATGTGGGTTATTCTTATATTCTTAGTTTGGGTCGATTCAACAACAATGGGCTTGTACTGGGATTGTACAACCACATCTAGCAGAAATCGCTAGTGCTAGGGCGTTGTCGGACCGGCTGAACGGTTACATGAGAAGTCTATTATCTCCGCTGGCAAGATGGCGACCGCTTAGTGTCAGCGCTAGCACCGCTTAGCTAGCGCTGGCTAGCGCCCGATGTGGTTGTACACACGCAATACTAGTGTTCGATTACCGGTTGTTGTTATGTTCAATTCAGCCCCGGATTCAATCTGAGCCACGATCAGCTGATTAAGTGCCTTTCGATTAGCACTTTGACGTCTATTCAAAAGTATCCAAAATGATTGCAATCAGTTCCTCCTTCACCTCTCGAGTACTATCCGCAACACCACTCGCCAGTTGGTTTCACTTACACGCTCAAAATAAAATTCCAATAGGAACGAAGCATTAAAATTTTCAAATATAATTTGCAATAAATCGGCCAACATAATGAAAAATGTTTGTTATTTCCAATGTAATTTTTCGAGTAAGTTATGAATATGTCATGTGCATGTGCTTTTGTTGGTCGATTCATATAAAAATGTGCGAAAGAGCATACATCTATATATGAAGGTTAGGAATCCTAGCCTAGATTTCATCGTTATAGGCTCATATAAAAACGTGTTCGATTACCGCGTTCAGTAGTATCCAAATTGCACTCAAAATGATTTCGGTCAATCTGAGTACGACTGGTAATCGAACACTTCAGTCAATTTGCCTTCAGCACTTAATCAACAGGTTAAAGTCATTTATATGGTTTTTACAATTATTATAATTTTTAAAAAATTAATAGTTTAGCTGCGTGATATCCTATATATTTGATCGACATCGATCGTGTCTGCATTAAAATAAAACGAGTTAGCTAGGATTTGACAGTTATTTTAATATTATTGACAGTAGGTCAAAACATCAGCGCTTAACACTACGGTAGTGTTAAGCGCTGGTGTAGTGTCACTACCTACTGTCATTAGACTGAAAATATCTATAATCCTGGCTAACTACTTTCATATTAATGCAGACACGACCGACCTCGCTCAAATAGAATTAGCTCATGCAGCTAAACTATTAATTTTACAAACAAATTTCATGGCCATAAATTATTCAGAATTTCCTCTGCTTTAATTTATTATTCAAGTATTTTGACGCAATTACAAAAAAGGCGGCTCATTTGCCAAATCGTTAAAAAATGCTAATAATAAACATCCAGTTCCTTTGGACCCTTTTCAACCAAAAGCTTTTCAGCTCTAAGTTTGGCCATAAAACTTCTAAATATGAAGTTTCGTCGCGATACCTTACGTAGTTTCTCCGGAATAGTGGCCACAAAAAAACGAGTACACACACATACACACTATGGCTTCCAATCCCGGACAAAATACTGATCCGGGATTTCGGGATTAAAGATTTTGTAATCCCGGAATTCCGGGATTGATCCCGGGATCCCGGGAGTGATCCCGGTGTTCATGAAAAAACCCAAAAATTGCCGGATTGAAGCGCCTGGGATGCCAAAAGTCACCACATCTACTCAGTAAGAAACGCATTAAGAAACGCCTAAAATAAAGTATAAACTTGATTGGACAATATTTTTTACCCTAAAACTTGATCGACATTTTCAAATTTTACCTTACAAGTAGAAAACCAAAATTTATCAATAATAAACAAAATTGAAACTCCATTAAGATAATAACTTGTTCTTCCATCTTCAATTTTCGTTCTTGTAGAATGTTTCAAGAATAGTGAACGGCAAAAGAAATTATTTGATCGAGCCAAATTTTAAATTTTCTATATTAAGGCCAATAAATATTTTGATGATTTTTTCTTTTCTTCTTTAAGATAAAATTGGATAACTTTTGAATTCATACGTCATGGATGTTTATTATTCAAATAGATAAAATATAATGACTTCTATAGCTAGTTCTAAATGCGTCTTCAAGTAAACCGTTATTTATTGTTCAAAATTGATAAAATATTCAGTGAAATTTCTTAGAATATTAAATATTCAATTTCTTGTCATGAACAAAATGAATATTGTACGTCGCACACTGGGGTCTAGACCGGGGAACGATGGCAGAAACTTGAAATGTCAAACTTGACACTTAGGTTAATATTTACTAATAAGTGATAGGTTAAAAACACTTGCAACATGTATCGGTGCAGAAATGGTGGTGGGAGGTCTTATGCGCTTCCTGCACTGGTCTGAAGTTGCACCTTATATTGCTTTCGTAGTAAACTGTCAAATGCGTACAGAAAACGCTCCACATTTAAACTCACATTTCTTCAATTGCGTTGTATAATTACATTTCCAGTATCATGAAGTCCTCAGACACAGGTTCGTAGTTAACTTTAGCATTACATTTATCCTCATACATTCAAAAACAACTTAGCAATTGTAAATATAAGCAGTGCGTGTTTCATTAGAATAAGAATTTTAACACTCAATTTTATTTTTATAATTATAGTTGGCGACCGTGCACTTCCAGGCTAAGTGTACTAGTTTTTATGAAAGCCAAACTAATGAAGTTTTAAAATCATCAATAACATTTTGCTAATATATGCAAACGCATTCATTGCAATTTATTGGTTAACACACTGTCCGCCCGGCTATTCCTACTAGTTGACATAATTTTATTATTTCTTGTATTTTTTTCGTCCAGGGCCCGGCTGCAGTGATGTTGTTTTTGCAAGACGGATATTGTTTGATATGATAAAGAAGTCCAATAAGACAAAATTTGAAGAAAAGATAAACTTTTTGAAAGAATTCGTGCGAATTCAGACCAAATGTCCGGATATTTTATATTCTGACTTAAATAAGAGATTATCTTATTTCATATCTGAATTTAAACAGAAATGGACAAAATCTGCTAGAAATGAAACTTTATTTCTTAAATATAATGACAAATGGTTGAAAACATCCATCAGATTCCCGAATTACTCAATAACCAAAACCAAAAACATTAGATGTAAAGTTGGCCGACCGGAGAAACAATTTGATGATGTTAGTGAAAGGACAAAACGTCAGAAAACGTGCAGCTTGAGAGCTCATTATTCCAGTAAAGAGCTATCGTATGCTACACAAATGAGCCTACGTGCAGCTGGTAAAACAGAAGCTGCCAAAATACTTCACGATATAACAACATCACCAAAACGAGCTTCAAGATACAGAAATGCGTATAAAAATTTTTATTTTGAACAGACCCCAGAACTTTCACCATCAGAAGCTTTATGTACATTAATTGACGCTAATCTCACAAGGGAAGAGTATAATAAAATTAGGAAAAAAGATTTGACTCGATTTCCGTCCTACAAAAAAGTCCAATTGGCCAAAAAAGATTGCTATCCCCTAAAAACTTCAACAGTAGTCACTGACACTTCTGCCGAAATAAAGCTACAGGCACTGCTAGATCATACAGCCTCACGAATTGTGCAAACTCAAAAAGATGTTTTAACGAATCTAGGGCTAGAAAGGGCAGAGAAACTGCGTTTGATTAGTAAATGGGGATTTGACGGCTCGAATCAAAAAGAATATAAGCAGCTATTTACCACAAATTACGAAGCAAGTGATGCGAATGTATTTATTACCACTCTAGTGCCCCTGCGACTTATTAGTGAAAAATCTATGACCAACGAAGAATTTGTAATTTGGCAGAATAACAGGTGTTCTTCGACAAGATTTTGTAGACCTATCAGATTTCAGTTTGCACACGAGACTGCTGATCTTTCAAGGTCTGAAAAAGCTTACATTGAGAGTCAAATTGTGCAATTACAACCAACAAAGTGTACTATACAAAATAAAGTTATTGAAGTAAGCCACAACATGCAACTCACGATGATTGACGGAAAAGTGTGCAACGCTATCAGTGACACAACATCTACACAACGATGCTATATTTGCGGACTTTCTTCAAAGGATTTTAATAATATTGACAAAGTTTTAAATGCTGAAGCAAATAACAACACAGTATTCGGTTTGTCGGTTCTGCACGCATGGATTAGGTTTTTTGAATGCATTTTACATATTTCTTACAAACTACCATTGAAAAAGTGGCAAGCTAGAGGAGATCAGAACAAACTAATAGTTGCTGAGACAAAAAGAAATATACAGAATGCTTTCAAAAATCAATTGGGGCTAATTGTCGATAAACCTAAGCCTGGATGTGGAAACAGTAATGATGGCAATACGGCCAGACGATTCTTTTCCGATCCAGAGAAGTCATCAGCTATTACTGGAGTTAACATTGATATAATTAAAAGATTTGGAATTATATTACAAACAATTGCGAGTGGTCATCAAATAGATACCGTAAAATTTAGAAGATTTTCTTTGGATACAGCAAAATTATATATCGATCAATATTATTGGTATCCAATGCCACCAACTGTCCACAAGATTTTAATACATGGCTCTAAGGTTATTGCTAGTGCTGTAGTTCCCATCGGGCTATTAAGTGAAGAAGCACAGGAAGCTAGCAATAAGGTGTTTAGAGAATTCAGAGAAAAAAAATCAAGAAAAATGTCTCGACAATTGACAAACCAAGATATCCTTAATAGGTGGTTGATTTCATCTGACCCGTATATATCGTCTATGGAAGAGACGCCTAGGTCGTCTAGAAAGGAATTTCATAAAGAAGTTTTAAATATGTTAATTCCTGCAGAAACTAATGTTAGTGGCAGCAATGTAAACACGCCAAATAATGACTATACAAATAGTGACTAAATACTCATTAATCAAGCACATAAATCATGTAAGTGTACTAAAATTATCATTAATTTTTCACAAACAAGTTATTTTAATCAATTACCTACCCAAAAACCGCGTAAAATAATTTCTGC